>CM046658.1:91603570-91620416 GCA_025594165.1 Tamias sibiricus | reverse complement strand
TCCAGTAAGAAAAGCCCATTTATACAAAGGCGCATTCTCACACCACAAAGCTGCTGACCATTCCAAGCTGAGACCATTGGAAGCTAGAGGGACCCCGCCAGCTCTCCAGTCTCCTTCCTGCCACTTGCAGGGAGGGGCCGTGTTCTCACTCTCGGGAGATGGCTCCTTCGCTACCAGCACTTCTGCTAGTAAGATGCAGAAAAACAATTTAGAAAGTTACTAAAATCACTTCTTATTCACAATGTGACCTAAGAATGTCACATCTAGGACACGATCTTGCAGATATATTTATTTGTGTAAGACATACACAATAAAAAATATTTTAGACTGCTGTGTTATTTTTAAAGCAAACTTAAATACCCAGGAAATGGCCATTGCTTATGTTGATCTATTTTTTAACAAGTAAGAGTGTGTATTACATTCATTCCATCTTTGAAAAATTGCATAATATTCAAAATAAAGATGAATACCCCCAAACACAATGAAAAAGGCAAACTTACAAATGTAAAATAACTGAAGATCATATATGAAATTAACAGTAATTTTATCCAGACCCATCATAATCAAATTGCTAAAATTAAAATTAAGTAAAGTCTTGAAAGCAACACAAACAATGTATTACCTACAAGTCAACAGTGAGTCCTAAAAGTCGGTTGATTTTACACAGGAAAGCTTGGACCTCAGACAAAACTACATTGCTCATCCAACCCCGCCAACCCTCTGACTGATGGTCACAATGACATATTGGATCTCTAGCAATTGTTAGCTCATATCCAGTGTCCACAAATCTCTGAAATGCCTAACGGTCCATTTCCCCCACCACCTGTCACCCTAGGAAGTGACAGCATGTTTCTCTGGGGAAGAGTGGGACGGAGAAGCCAGAGCACGTCGTTTGCCGAGCCACATTCCTCATGTGGATCTGTGTTCCCAGTGGCTCAGGGATCTCTGAGTCTTCGAACTGGCTCAAAGGTGCGAATGGTCGAGCAGCCACAATTCCCTGTTCTGGTGATTCAAGTCAGATTTCTATCCACAAGACCTGGAAATTTGCTCCTTCTACAGATCAAGTAAGACCTTGGGAACTTCTCATATGCTTCATTTTTGCAGACACTATGATCAACTGGGTTTATGACAAAGATCTTTGTAATTCTCACGATTGTTATGTTTCACATTGTTGTAACCATGGCTGCTTTGTTCTTGGTGAATAAGTGCACCATGTGGTAAGTAACATTTGGATCAGATGATCCCAAATGTGCTTGTGTATTCTAGCTCAATGCTATCAGTTCCTACTTTGATATTTAATTTATGAGAAATATCCAACAAGCTTGGCTTGGATACTGAGCTATCCTCATGCAATTTTTAATAAATGTCCAATGGACGCATGACCAGGTGCTGAATATCACTAATCATCAGGGGAATGCAGATCAGAACCACAAGAAGACCCGACCTCACATCTGTTCCATTTGTTGTTATCCAGCAAACAAAGGAATAATGAGTGTTGGTGGGTGTGGAGGGGACATTTGGACATGGATATGTGCCTTTGAATATTTTTTGTACATTTTTGTTGGGAATATCAAATATCACTGAGATCATGGAACACAGCACATTTCTAACAGAGTTAGAAATGCAGGCAAAGTAATTACAAACTAAGTGAACGAATCAGCAGGCACTACAGCCCCTGAGTTTGTAGTTTGAAAAGGACACACAGGGTGAGGGGACCCACAGGAGCACAGATGTCAACTCATCCATGACAAACCAGCCGGTTTTCAACAAGCATGCTGAAAACTGTCATTAGCATTAAGAACTGTCTTTTCAGTAAAGCAGTGCTGGAAAAACTGGATATACCCATGGAGAAAAATGAAAGTAGATCCTTGTCTCTAATCAGTTACAAAAATCAGTTAAATACCAATTTCAGATTTAAATGGAAGACCTCAAGCTGTGAATGTAGTAGAATAAAACATAAGATAAAGACCGAGGGTATCAGAATGGTTTAGGAGTTCTGACAAGACAGCAAAGAATGAGAAACACAAGTAAGAATGGATTAGTAGATTATATCAAAGCAAAAACCTTCTGCACAGCAAAAGAAATAGCCGGGTGAAGAGACAACCCACAGAATGTCTGAAGGTATTTGAAAGCCATTCATCTAGAAAGAGGGTAGTATTTAGGATAAATACATATACACAAAATTTTATGATATAGTTTTTATGTTTATTGTCATAAGAAAGGGGATTGGAATCAGATTACTTGTATGTGTAATTATGGCAAAAGAAACCCAAATACCAATTATAAACATAATGGTCCAATAAACAAATACCAATTATAAACACAATGGTCCAATACACAAACAAGACCATGCGGGAATCGCCACAGAGCTCCTCCCAGGCATGGCTGGTGGCGCCTGTCTGCAGTCCCTCCAGGGTTGTGGCATTGGTCTGGGTCTAACATCAGCTTTGCCCCCGGATTTACAACCTTCACTCTGGTTTGATAGTTGTTGCCATAGTGACCGACAGCGCACCCTTGGTCCTTTGGTTGTGGCTCTTCTGTCTTAGAGTGCCGCTGACCCCACGCTCTGTTTTCCCAGCTCAGCTTGACGCTGGCTCCTCTCCCCCTTCCCCTCTTACTTTACTTGCTACTGCCTCACAGCCCCCACTCATCTTTTTTCCTTGTTTTTACCTTGGTGTGTATTCTTCTTTTTCATTTTAGCTATTCTTTTTTTTTCTTTTTTCTCTCTTCTTTGACCCAATTTTCTCTCCTCCCTAATTCAGCTCCCATTTAATGTTGGAGCAATTCTATGATATTTAATATTCAATTTTCAACCTATTCCAGAATTTTATCACAAGTTTATACCCGAATTAGAGGAACTGTGGACAACAGTATCAGCTAGGTCTACATTTTTCATAGGTTGAATACTCGACGGCTTTGCTCAGATTTGATTGTGGCCAACAGGTTCCAGTGCCTTCTCTTGAAGCGGTGGCGCTTCTGGGAACAGCAGACGACACGTGTTGGGTGAAAACACCCGCACCTGGGTACCCCCCAGCCCAGGGCTCCTAAGAGGAAGAAGTCCACAAAATAGACCGTGGTGCAGAAGAAGGGGTGATGGTCATCCCACCACATGGGAAGACACAAGCAGAGTGTTAAAGCAAGGGAATGAGCCACCCAACCAGCCCACAGCACTTCCACAGCTGACACCATCAGCACCACAGTGCAGGAAATGTCAGAGGAAGAATGGAGAGCTCATAGTTTACATGTTCAACGAGCTAAAAGGAAATGTAAGGAAGTTAGAAAATCAGAAAGTGAAAGATCACATCAATAAATTAAGACTCTGAAAATGAACCAAATGGAAATCCTGGAAATTCAAGACTCAATAAACCAAATTAGAAATGTGATGAAAACCATCACCACTAGATCAGACCACGTGAAAGACAGATTTTTTTTTTGGATAGCATATTTTATTTTATTTTATTTTAAATTTTATTTTTATAATTTTTAATATGTACAACTCATAGTGCATATATTTAGTATCTCTCTTTACATACAACTGTTTCTATACAAAGTATATTCGTACAATTCAGGTCTTCAATCATGCATTAAGGAAAATGATATCCGTCTCATTCAACCACCTTTTTTTTTCTCCCCCTCCCTCCCCTCTTGCTCCCTCCCTTACCCTCCCTTCCCTTGACCATTCTAGTGTTCCTCTAATCCTCCTATGTACCCCCCTCCAACAATACTTTGAAATAGCCTCCTTATATAAGAGAGAACATTTTGTACTTGGATTTTTGAGACTGACTAACTTCACTTAGCATTATGTCTTCCATCTTCATCCATTTACCTGCAAATGCCATTAATTTGTTTTTCTTTTATTGCTGAGTAAAATTCCATTGTGCATATATACCACATTTTCTTAATTCACTCATTTACTGAGGGACATCTAGGTTGGTTCCACAACCTAGCTATTGTGAATTGTGCAGCTACAAACATTGAGATAGCTGTGTCACTGTAATATGCTGTTTTTTAGGTCCTTTGGGAATAGACCCAGGAGTGGGATGGCTGGGTCATAGGATGGTTCCATTCCCAGTTTTCCAAGAAATCTCCATACTGCTTTCCATAACGGTTGCACTATTTTGCAGTCCCACCAGGAATGTATGAGTGTGCCTTTTTCCCCATATCCTCTCCAACATTTATTGTTGCTTGTAATCTTGATGACTGCCATTCTGACTGGAGTGAAGTGAAATCTTAGAGTAGTTTTGATTTGCATTTCTCTAATTGCCAGCGATGTTGAACATTTTTTCATGTATTTGTTGATTAATCGTGTATCTTCTTCTGAGAGGTGTCTTCTCAATTCCTTAGCCCATTTACTGATTGGGTTATTTGTTTTTTTAGTGTAAAGTTTTTTGAGTTCTTTATATATTCTAGAGATTAGTGCTCTATCTGATGTGCATGTATTAAATATTTGTTCCCAATTAGTTGGCTGTCTATTCACCTCACTGATTGTTTCTTTTGCTGAAAAGAAGCTTTTTAGTTTAAATCTATCCCATTCATTAATTCTTGGTAGTAATTCTTGCGCTACGGGATTCTTATTAAGGAACTTGGGGCCTAATCCAACATGTTGGAAATTGGAGCTTACTTTTTCTTCTATTAGGTGTATTGTCTCTGGTCTAATTCCTAGGTCCTTGATCCACTTTGAATTGAGTTTTGTGCATGGTGAGAGATAAAGGTTTAATTTCATTTTGTTGCATATGGATTTCCAGTTTTCCCAGCACCATTTGTTGAAGAGGCTATCCTTCCTCCACTGTACATTTTTGGCACCTTTGTCTAATATAAGATAGCTGTAATTATATGTATTAGTCTCTGTATCCTCAATTCTGTACCATTGGTCCACCAGTCTGTTTTGGTGCCAATACCATGCTATTTTTGTTACTATTGCTCTATAGTATAATTTAAAATCCGGTATGGTGATGCCCCCTGCTTCACTTTTCTTTTTTTTTTAATTTTTTTAATTATTTATTTACTTATTCATCATGCACAAGTATAGTATCTTTTTACATACAACTGCTTGTATACAAAGTATATAAGTACCATTCAGATCTTCAATCATGCATTTAGGATAATGATATCCATCTCATTCAACCACCAATTTTTTTCCAACCCCCCCTTACTCCCTCCCTCCCCTCCCTTTCCGTTGACCATTCTAGTGTTCCTCTGATCCTATGTACCCCCTTCCAACAACACTGTGAACCTGCCTCCTTATATCAGAGAAAACATTCGGTATTTGGATTTTTGAGATTGACTAATTTCACTTAGCATTATATTCTCCAACTTCATCCATTTACCTGCAAATGCCATTATTTTATTCTCTCTTATTGCTGAGTAAAATTCCATTTTGTATATATACCATATTTTCTTTATCCACTCATCTACTGAGGGACATATAGGTTTGTTCCATAACCTAGCTATTGTGAATTGTGCTGCTATAAACATTGAAGTGGCTGCGTCACTGTAATATGCTGTTTTTAAGTCTTTTGGGAATAGACCCAGGAGTGGGATGGCTGGGTCATAGGGTGGTTCCATTCCCATTTTCCCAAGAAATCTCCATACTGCTTTCCATAGCGGTTGCACCATTTTGCAGTCCCACCAGCAATGTATGAGTGTGATTTTTTCCCCACATCCTCTCCAACATTTGTTGTTGCTTGTGTTCTTGATAGCTGCCATTCTGGCTGGAGTGAAGTGAAATCTTAGAGTAGTTTTGATTTGCATTTCTCTAATTGCCAGTGATGTTGAGCATTTTTTCATGTATTTGTTGATTAATCGTGTATCTTCTTCTGAGAAGTGTCTTTTCAATTCCTTAGCCCATTTATTGATTGGGTTATTTGCTTTTTTGGTGTTAAGTTTTTTTTAGTTCTATATACATTCTAGAAATTAGTGCTCTATCTGATGTGCATGTATTAAATATTTGTTCCCAATTAGTTGGCTGTCTATTCACCTCACTGATTGTTTCTTTTGCTGAGAAGAAGCTTTTTAGTTTAAATCTATCCCATTCATTAATTCTTGGTAATAGTTCTTGCGCTACAGGATTCTTATTAAGGAACTTGGGGCCTAATCCAACATGTTGGAAATTGGAGCTTACTTTTTCTTCTATTAGGTGTATTGTCTCTGGTCTAATTCCTAGGTCCTTGATCCACTTTGAATTGAGTTTTGTGCATGGTGAGAGATAAGGTTTAATTTCATTTTGTTGCATATGGATTTCCAGTTTTCCCAGCACCATTTGTTGAAGAGGCTATCCTTCCTCCACTGTACATTTTTGGCACCTTTGTCTAATATAAAATAGCTGAAATTATATGTATTAGTCTCTGTGTCCTCAATTCTGTACCATTGGTCCACCAGTCTGTTTTGGTGCCAATACCATGCTGTTTTTGTTACTATTGCTCTATAGTATAATTTAAAGTCTGGTATGGTGATGCCACCTGCTTCACTTTTCTTGCTCCGGATTGCTTTGGCTATTCTGAGTCTCTTATTTTTCCAGATAAATTTCATGACTGCTATTTCTATTTCTTTGAAGAATGACATTGGGATTTTGATTGGAATTGCATTAAATCTGTATAATGCTTTTGGTAGTATGGACATTTTGACAATATTAATTCTACCTATCCAAGAGCAAGGTAGGTCTTTCCATCTTCTGAGTTCATCTATAATTTCTTTTTTACTGTTCTATAATTTTCGTTATAGAGGTCTTTCACCTCTTTCGTTAGGTTGATTCCCAGGTATTTTATTTTTTTTGATGCTATTGTAAATGGGGTAGTTTTCATCATTTCCCTTTCAGAGTCTTTGTCGCTGATGTACAAAAATGCCTTTGACTTATGTGTATTGATTTTTGTATCCTGCAACTTTGCCAAATTCCTTTACTAGTTGTAAAAGTTTTCTGGTAGAGTTTTTTGTGTCTTCTAGGTAGATTATCATGTCATCAGCAAATAGTGCTAATTTGAGCTCTTCTTTTTTTATCTTGATCCCTTTAATTTCTTTTGTCTGTCTAATTGCTCTGGCCAGAGTTTCCAGTACTATGTAAAATAGCAGTGGTGAAAGGGGGCATCCTTGTCTTGTTCCAGTTTTTAGAGGGAATGCTTTCAATTTTTCTTTATTTAAGATAATGTTAGCTCGGGGCCTTGCATAAATAGCTTTTATAATGTTAAGATATGTTCCTGATATTCCTAGTTTTTTTCCCAGTGTTTTGAACATAAAGGGGTGTTGTATTTTGTCAAATGCTTTTTCTGCATCAATTGAGATGATCATATGATTTTTGTCTTTAGGTTTATTGATGTGATGTATTATGTTTATTGATTTCCAAATGTTGAACCAGCCTTGCATCCCTGGGATAAACCCCACTTGATCGTGGTGCACTATCTTTTTGATATGTTTTTGTATCCAATTTGCCAGGATTTTGTTGAGGATTTTTGCATCTATGTTCATTAAAGATATGGGCCTAAAGTTTTCTTTCTTGGATGTGTCTTTGCCTGGCTTTGGAATTAATGTGATATTGGCCTCATAGAAAGAGTCTGGAAGAGCTCCCTCTTTTTCTATTTCTTGAAATAGTTTGAAGAGCATTGGTATTAGTTCTTCTTTGAAAGTCTTATAGAACTCGGCTGTAAACCCATCAGGTCCTGGACTTTTCCATGTTGGTAGCTTTTTGATGGCATCTTCTATTTCTTCGCTTGTAATTGATCTGTTTAAATTGTGTATAGCCTCCACATCCAGTTTAGGCAAATAATATGACTCTAGAAATCTGTCAATGCATTCAGTATTTTCTATTTTATTAGAGTACAAGTTTTCAAAGTAATTTCTAATTATATTCTGTATATCTGAGGTGTTTGTTGTGATATTGCAGGAGCCCTGTTTGGGGAGATAGCTAAGATTGCAGTTGACTATTGGGCCATAGACATTTTTGGGCATTTCCGCCTTCCGTAGTCTCACGGAACTTGGTCTGGGATCTCACGGGACTTGGTCGAGGATCTCGAGAGATTTGAACAGTGACTCAGCAGATCGAGCGAGCGCCATTGCTGCTCGGGTGCATGGGAAGAGACCAGAGAGAGAAAAGACAGGGTTATTGCTATTGTATAGATATATTGTAGTTTCTTGTAAGATTAAAGAATATTTTCGTCTCCATCCTGTCTCCGGACTCCTTCCCGCGGCGCTGCCGTTCCAGGCTGCAATCCCTTTCCGGCGACTACAGTTGGTGGCCCGTACGGGGAATTCAGCACGGCAGGTAAGAACTGAGAAACCTCGCAGGAGTCTCTAGTCAGAGCGGTTAAAATGGGTTCGAAAATATCTAAGACCCAAGTGTACGAGGCTCTTGATGAATTCTTTGATATAGATGACTCTGTCGTTAGTGAGGAGGATTTAGAAAACAGTGAAGGTGATCATGAAAGCGTAGATTCCGCTGAGTCAACTAAGACCAGTAAGGAGAGTATTAGAAGCGTCCCCAAAATGACAAAGATCCGAGCTGCTAAAGCTATTCAAGATTTATTAGAGATACTTCAAGGATACATGGTCTCAATTGAACCTGGGACTCAGGATGCTACTGAGTCAGTTAGGACCAATGAGAGTAGTAGTAGTGAGGAGGAATTAACTAAAGGTGATTTTGAGAAAATGAACAAAAGGAAATTAAGGAAGACCAAGATAAGGGATCATCAAGTGGAGGAACTTGTGTCCTTTACTCCCCCATGGGTGAAATCGATTACAGAAAATATGAAGGGTATCACTAGGCGTTTGCATACCCTAGAAACAGAAATAAAAAGTCTTTCTGAGCACTTATGTGCTCTCGAGGGTAACTCACAGATACGTTGGGAACTGCCAGTATTTGAACATGAAAATGGACAGAGGGTCCACCAGCCAGTAGATTTCAAAACAATAAAAAATCTCAAAGAGGCAGTAATGACTTATGGACCCCAAGCTCCTTTCACATTGAGTATACTGGAGTCCCTTAACACTTTTAGCTTAGCCCCCGCAGACTGGAAACGTCTATGTAAAGCAACATTAAGTGGGGGACAATACTTGGTTTGGCGATCGCAATTTCAAGAACTTTGTATAGAAACAGCTAAAAGAAAGGCAGATGCAGGGTTTGGAGACCATAATATAGAAATGCTCACAGGAGAAGGGCAATTCACAGACGTACAGGATCAAAAAATATTATACCCCAGGAGTAAATGCTCAGATAAACGCAGCTGCCTTAAAGGCATGGAAAACTGTACAAGGACCTGGGGATCTACAAGGTAGCTTGTCCAAAGTAATTCAAGGACCTAATGAACCATATGCTGAATTTGCTGATCGACTTTTGAGAACTGCAGGTAGAGTTTTTTTGAGACATTGATCAAGTTATGCCATTAGTTGTCCAATTAGCGTACGAAAATGCTAATAAGTATTGCCAGGAAGCCATCAGGCCATGGAAAAATAAAAAGGATCTTTCCATATATATACAATTATGTAAAGATATAAATGATGCCTTTGTCACAGGGAATATGATTGCAGCAGCTGTGAGAGATGCTGCCCCTCAAAATTTTACAAGAGCTCAACATAGACATTATAATCAATCAGGATATTCTAGGCAAAATTATCATAATCAATCAGGCTATTCTAGGCAAAATCCTAAAAGAGAAATAAGACCAAATTCATACCGTGCTCCAGGTTGCTGCTCCAGGTGTAAGAAAGGAAATCATTGGGCCAATAAATGCTATTCAAAATTTGACATCCATGGAAATCCTTTGTTCAGGAATTCAAAAAACGGGGCAAGGGGCCCAATGCCCCGGGGCCCACAAATGTACGAGGCATTGGAGGAGGAGTATCCTCAAGCATCCACTCAGATGCTTCCCCGACACAATCCCTATTACCCATCCACTCCCTCGCCAGAGGAACAGGAGGAAATGCAGGATTAGACCTCTGTTCCACTGCCCGAATAGTGTTAACACCTGAAATGGGGGTTCAACTGATTCCCACAGGAGTCAGGGGACCTCTTCCCTCAGGGACTGTAGGACTTATTATCAGGTGAAGTCCTGAGAGCTTATTAGGTTTGCAAGTGACCCCAGGCATAATAAACTCAGACTATAAAGAGGAAATAAAAATAATGCTTAGCTCACCCCAAAGTATAAGTTCTATTAATCAGGGAGATAGAATTGCTCTCAGCTGCTCCTCCTTCCAAATTTACATAAGTCATTTAAAATGAATATGCCTCTAAATAGGAACAATAGAGGATTTTTTTCCAATGATTCGAAACCCATGGTTTGCTGGGTTCGAGACTGTACAAGGAGGCCTATGTGTAAAATAAGAATCCAAGGAATAGAAATGGAGGGTCTTATAGATACTGGAGCTGATTCTTCCATCATTAACTTACGTCAATGGCCCAAACACTGGCCTCTGCAAAAAGCTTCAACCAGTTTAAGAGGCTTGGGATATAATAACCTCCCAGAAAAAAAGTGTGGTAATTTTAAAATGGGAGGATGATGAAGGACATAAAGGCACGTTTCAGCCTTATGTTTTACCTAATCTACCGGTTACTTTATGGGGAAGAGATATTTTACAACAAATGGGAGTACACCTTGCAACCAAACCTGCAGGTGTTAAATGTAAAAATCTACAGAGTAATCTTAACCCTATAAGAAATCATCAAAAAGTACAGGGTAAGCTTAACCCTAAAAGAAATCATTATCATATAGGAAAAAGACATTTTTCTTCGGGGCCACTGAGAAAATAATTTTGAAAATACCATGGCTTTCTGATAAGCCAGTGTGGGTCCCTCAGTGGCCCCTATCTAAAGAGAAATTACAAGCGGCCCACCTACTAGTTCAGGAACAATTAGAAGCAGGACATATAGAACCTTCCACCTCTCCCTGGAATTCCCCCATATTTGTGATCAAGAAAAAATCAGGAAAATGGCGATTATTACATGATCTTAGACAAATTAATAAAACCATGCAAGTCATGGGCCCTACTCAACCTGGACTTCCGAATCCTATAGCTATTCCAAAAAGTTTCCATGTTATTAGTCTTGATATAAAGGATTGCTTCTTTTCTATTTCCCTACATCCTCTGGATGCCCCCAGGTTTGCCTTTCCAGTTCCTTCTATTAACAATAATGGCCCTGATCAGAGATATCAATGGAAGGTTTTGCCACAGGGAATGGCTAATAGCCCCACCATATGCCAAATATATGTGGACAAGGCCATCCAACCCATTAAAAATAAATATCCAAACCTCATGTGTCTACATTACATGGATGATATTTTGTTTGCCCACCCTATTCAAAAAATCTTATTTAATATATTCAGTGACGTGGTAGAAAATTTAAAAAAAATACGGATTATATATAGCAGAAGAAAAAAGTTCAAACCAGATCTCCCATATTATATTTAGGATTTAAAATCATGGATACTTTTGTTAGACCCCCCAAAATTTTAATAAATAAAGAACATTTAACCACCCTCAATGATTTCCAAAAACTACTGGGAGACATTAATTGGCTTCGCCCTACACTAAACTTCACTACTGGCCAATTAAAACCTTTATTTGATATCCTTCGAGGGGACCCTGATCCATCCTCACTGCGAACATTGACTCCTGATGCTAGGAAAGCTTTAAAGGTAGTAGAAAAAGCCATCGAAGGAGCTCATTGTGACAGATTTGATTTAACTCAACCGCTGATATTGATTATTATTTCTTCACAATATACACCCACAGGAGTATTTTGGCAACAAGGGCCTTTATTATGGATACATTTGCCTGTCTCTCCTAAAAGCATAATTGAGTCTTATACCTCCATGGTGGCTAAACTTATTCTTCAAGGACTTAAAACTTCTACTAAAATATTTGGCATACACCCTGCTACTATTATTACTCCCTATTCATTGTCACAGATTGAATATTTATGCTTCAACGATAATGACTGGGATATAGCTAGATGCTCTACCTCTGCAAATTTTGATAATCACCTTCCTAAGTCTCCTATATTGTCTTTTTGTATTAATCATCCTATTATATTTCCACAGGTAATAAAAAATCAACCTATTCCTAAGGCATTTAATGTATTTACAGATGGGTCCTCAAATGGTACCGCTGCAGTAGTCACTACAAAAGAAAATATGACTTACATAACTGCACACAAATCAGCTCAACTAGTGGAATTGGAAGCTGTGGTAAGAGCTCTGGAAAATTTTAGAGACCAGCCCATAAACATTTTTTCTGATAGCCACTATATTGTACAAGCTGTCCCAAAATTAGAGTTAGCAGGACCAATAGCACCTCATACTCCAGCTTTTAAATTGTTTTATCAAATACAAATCTTTTGTGGGCAAGAAAAGAACCTCTATTCATAGGCCATATTAGAGCACATACTAATTTGCCTGGCCCCCTCCATGAAAGTAATCAAAAGGCTGATGAACTTACAAAAACAATATTTATACTTTCAGCGCTACAACAAGCTACTTTATTTCATTCCCAGTTTCACGTCAACAGCACCACCTTGCAACGCAGGTTTAAAATCACAAAGGAGCAAGCCAGAACAATTGTAAAAGATTGTAAATCTTGTATGACACATTTGCCCAATCCTCATTTTGGTGTTAACCCTAGAGGATTAATGCCCAATCATTTGTGGCAGATGGATGTTACTCACGAGCCAAGTTTTGGAAAATTGCGATTTATTCATGTAACCATAGATACATGCTCAGGCATGATTTTTGCTTCCTTACATTCCGGAGAAAAAGTTAAAGATGTCACATCTCATTGTTTACAAGCTTTTGCTGCATTGGGCATCCCCAAAATGCTTAAAACAGATTATGGCCCCACATATACGTCCTCATCTTTCAAAGAGTTTTGCGCAAAATTCAACATATCCCATAAAACAGGCATTTCATACAATCCTCAGGGTCAGGGCATTATTGAATGAGCAAACCGCACACTAAAAGTTATGTTGTTAAAACAGAAAGAAGGAAACTGGAAAAATCCTAAGGACAGATTGGCAGTTGCCCTGTTTACCTTAAATTTTTTAACTTTAGACTCTGATGGTTATTCTGCTGGAGACAGGCATTGGAACCCACATCAACAACATAAACCTCTGGTTTACTGGAAGGATGTTCTTTCAGGTACATGGAAAGGTCCAGATCCAGTGTTAATTTGGGGGAGAGGATCTGTTTGTGTTTTTCCAAAGCATGAATCCTCTCCAATATGGATACCATCTAGATTAATAAAGCAAGTACCAAATCAAAAGGATCAAGATGAAGTTGTTGAGGAATCAAGATTAATAAAAAAGGTACAAAATCAAGAGGACCATGATGAAGATATGGAATGATTCCCTTAAAAGAGTCCTTCAAAATACGTCACAACTTAAGTGTCATTCCTCCCGGCTGGGACGAAGAGATCTCTCTTTAGTGTGCACACACAATTGCATTTTTTTTCTTTTTATATTTGTGTTTATGTCTGTGTATTTGTCTAAATTTCATGTTAATGTGATGTCACAAATATATTGTGTTTGTATGTGCGTCTGTCTGTCCAGTCTGAAATCAAAAATAACAAAGCGCTTGTGAATATAATATATATATATGTACATATATATTATATATATACATATATATATATATATATATATGGATCCAAGTAACTCTAATTCATTTAAGTTTAAGAGTATTCTAATTGGGTAAACAATTTAATAAGTGAAGGTACCTTCAATTTTGTTTTATAGGTGTCCCAGGGATTTCTCTTAAGTGAAAAATATGACTAGGGCTGTATAACCTGATATTTTGGTGTTTTGACATAAGGTTGCTTATTTGTTATTAACTTCATTTGTTTAATAAATGATTAATTTCAATTATTTCAACAGGTAAAGGACTGCTGTGTATGCAGAAACTCGAGAGTTCCAGCTAACAAATTATTTCTCCAAAGTGCTTTTAGTTTTTCTTTAATCTATCTTTAATACAGTAAATACCCTCAGTCTTTCTTTGGTTTGTTCTAAATATGATGTTTTGCCAGCTTATGTTTGTGGGAGCTCAGGCTGCAATGTGTGTGAGCAGAAATCAACTTTAATTTTCTAATCTAATAATTCTATTTTTTAGTTTGACAACTCGCCTCTTGACTCAGTGCTGGAATAGCACTGCCTTTCCTTTAATAATTGATGCTTAAGTCTCTAGGGAGCGGGCCCTGAAGATTTGCTGGTGGCATTGTCTAGACATAAAAAAAGACGGCTGCTGCTACAGCTGCAGGGATCAAGGTCGCTGCAAGCATCCCTGCTGCTCAAATGTCAAACAACCTCACCAACAGTGTGGCCTCTGCTCTGCATGCATGGGGCCTCCTAGATCTACGTGTTATAACAAGTGGACATTTTGATCTTTCATTGTTTGGGACTTCATGGGACAGTACCTTGGGGGTATTTGTTTAGAGAACTCAGTGTGTTACTTGATAGAACTTAAGGCAGCTGATTTGTTTAAAGAATTTGATATGCTATGCAATTTGGCTCATCACCAAAAGGCTTGTTGCCTTAAAGCCGCAGCATCTCCCCACAATTGGACGGCTGTTAGTCATCTTACACAGTCGATCCTAAAGGGCTCCATTGGATGGCTGGTTAGCCAATGACGGGTAAGATCCCCAGAGGGGGACAACCTAAGACAGGCACAGTCGCACGGGATAGTCTCATGTGGCCGACATATCAACCTAAGACAGGAGTCAAGGGCACAGCCTTGATTATCCGATGACGGGTAAGAATGTTGGTTGTACATAGACGTCCTAGAGCATCCCCTCTTTTAAAACAAAAGGGGGGAAATGCAGGAGCCCTGTTTGGGGAGATAGCTAAGATTGCGGTTGACTATTGGGCCATAGACATTTTTGGGTATTTCCGCCTTCCGTAGTCTCACGGGACTTGGTCTGGGATCTCGCGGGACTTGGTCGAGGATCTCGAGAGATTTGAACGGTGACTCAGCAGATCGAGCGAGCGCCATTGCTGCTCGGGTGCATGGGAAGAGACCAGAGAGAGAAAAGACAGGGTTATCGCTATTGTATAGATATATTGTAGTTTCTTGTAAGATTAAAGAATATTTTCGTCTCCATCCTGTCTCCGGACTCCTTCCCGCGGCGCTGCCGTTCCAGGCTGCAATCCCTTTCCGGCGACTACATGATATTCCCTTTTTCATCACGAATGTCAGTAATTTGAGTTTTTTCTCTTCTTCTTTTTGTTAGCATTGCTAAGGGTCTGTCAATTTTGTTTATTTTTTCAAAGAACCAACTTTTAATATTGTCAATTCTTTGAATGGTTTCCTTAGTCTCAATTTCATTAATTTCTGCTCTGATTTTAATTATTTCCTGTCTTCTACTGCTCTTGGTGTTGGTCTGTTCTTCTTTTTCTAGTGCTTTGAGGTGTGATGTTAAGTCATTTATTTGTTGGTTTTTTTTCCTCTTAAGGAATGAACTCAGTGCAATGAATTTTCCTCTTACTACTGCCTTCATAGTGTCCCAGAGATTTCTATATGATGTATCTGTGTTCTCATTTAGCTCTAGGAATTTTTTGATCTCTTTGATGTCTTCTTCAACCCCTTGTTCATTCAGTAGCATGTTGTTTAGCTTCCAGTTGATGGAGTAGTTTTTCTTATTCCTTGTTTTGTCGTTGATTTCCAATTTCATCCCTTTATGGTCCGATAGCATGCAGGGTAGTTTCTCTATTTTTTTATATTTGCTGAGAGTTGCCTTGTGACATAATATATGGTCTATTTTGGAGAAGGAGCCATGTGCTGCTGAGAAAAACGTGTATTCGTTTACTGAGGGATGAAATATTCTATATATGTCCGTTAGGTCTAAATTGTTGATTGTTTTGAGGAGGCTTAAAGTTTCTTTGTTTAACTTTTGTTTGGATGATCTATCCATTGGTGAGAGAGGTGTGTTGAAGTCCCCTAGAATAACTGTGTCGTGGTCTATTTTACTCTTGAACTTGAGAAGCGTTTGTTTGATGAATGTAGGTGCTCCATTATTTGGGGCATATAGATTTATGATTGTTATATCCTGTTGATGGATGGTTCCCTTAAGTAATAAGAAATATCCATCTTTGTCCCTCTTGATTAGTTTTGGTTTGAAGTCTACCTTATTTGATATGAGAATGGAAACCCCTGCTTGCTTCCGCCAGCCATGTGAGTGATAAGACTTTTCCCAGACTTTCACTTTCAGTCTGTTGATGTCTTTTTCTATGAGGTGTGTTTCTTGGAGACAGCAAATTGTTGGGTCATTTCTTTTAATCCATTCTTATAATCTGTGTCTTTTGATTGGCGAGTTTAGGCCATCAACATTCAGGGTTATTATTGAGATGTGATTTTTATTCCCATCCATTTTTATTTGAATTATGGTCTTTAGCTTGATTTGGTTTCTCTTCTGGTTGGTATTTCCTTTAGTTTAATATCTCCCTTTGTTGATTTTCGTTATCATCTTTCTCTTCTTCTTCATGAAAAATATTGCCCAGGATGCTCAGAAGTGCTGGCTTTCGAGTTGTGAAATCTTTTAACTTTTGTTTGTCGTGGAAGGTTTTTATTTCATCTTCGAATCTAAAGCTTAATTTTGCTGGATATAAGATTCTTGGTTGACATCCCTTTTCTTTCAGAGCTTGAAATATGCTATGAACGACAGATTTTAATGCCTTGAAAATAAAGTTGATCATAGAGAACAGATATTAAGAAAGCATGACCAGAACGTTCAAGAACTCTGGGATGATATTAAGAGATCAAATTTAAGATTCTCATGGAAGTTTAGATAACTTTTTCATCATTATACTTATATCTGGTTCTTTCCCCTATTCAGGGAAGTTTTTGAGTCTACGTGAGATGCGACCCTCATGAGACAGACT
>CM046658.1:91587111-91603470 GCA_025594165.1 Tamias sibiricus | reverse complement strand
TGTCTCTAAATAAAATACAAAAAAAGGCATGGGGGATGTGGCCCAGTGATCAAGTGCCCCTGAGTTCAATCACCAGTACAAACAACAACAACAAAAAAAAATTGCACTTCTCTTTCTGAACTTCAAATTTCTTCCACAGTTAATGTTAACCTGAATAATTAAAATGTTTTTTTATGACTATAGACTCATGCATTTCTGAATTTCAATGTTATAATATTTTAGTACTGTGATCAGTTTTGTGGTTAAGGATATGAACATACTTATTTTCCTATTTATATTCTGACCTCTCCCATATCATTTAGGCTGTATTTATCATTTGTAATGGATTGTATTTATTAGAGTTTTTTCCTCTATGTTTGTGTATGACTTATTTGGTATTTAGGAAGGGTCAAATAGGTCAAAATTAACATACATTTTGACATCTTTAATCTCCTTTACTTGAAAAAATGTCTAATATTTGTTTTTATGTTTTACATAATATCATTCAATTTCAACTCTAATGACCAGTATGACATTATTCACTTATTTCATGCCTATCCACAGAACCTGTGCTTTGTATTGTTATTCCAACACAATCATCTATATCCCAGTTACATTTATTTATCCCACTTTTTTCTACATACTGGTTTTGCTTTAGATAAAAACTGAATATGTTAAGCCGGGTGCGGTGGCGCACGCCTGTAATCCCAGCACTTTGCGAGGCTGAGGCAGGAGGATCGCGAGTTCAAAGCCAGCCTCAGCAATGGCGAGGCACTTAGCAGCTCAGTGAGACCCTGTCTCTAATAAAATACAAAAAAAAAAAGGGCTGGGGATGTGGCCCAGTAGTCTAGTGCCGGGGTTGCTGAGTTATGAATGGAGCCGGGCTCTGAGTTGCGCTTCCCTTTTTGGGCCCTAGAAGGGAATTTTTCCTGCCTGCAGGAAAGATTGCAACTCACCCAGCGGGGCGAGCTTAAGGACAGAAATCACTAGATGCCTTACCTCTGTTTATTTGAACAGAAAACACGCCACATCTAGGGAGTCTTGTATATAGCACGCGAGATGCCCGAAGAACTCAGATTTATTGAACAAGCATTGACTTAAATAGGCCTAGAACTAACCCAATCAGCAAGCAAGGCGGTTCAGTCTCTCACGCTACGTCATAGCCACACCCCTTGGTTTTAGCCCCGCTCCTTTAGGGCGTGGTAAGCAGTCAAACCTTGCCCTTTGGCAGACATAGTCCCAACAATTCCCCTTTTTTTGTTTATTTAAAAATTGGGTCTCTCCATTTATTTTCAAATGGGATGTCCCATCTTGTAGGGTGTCCAACTCATAGAGAGTGTGCCCGTCTAAGTCGACTTCTCCTCTCTGGGAAAAATCTTACCTGTTATTGGCTATCACTCTAGCACTTTAGGTAGACATGCCTAGGGCCAGCAGGTGGCCAAGGGGAGCACACGGGACATGACAGTCACCTTTGGGAAGGCTTGACTGGATGGCATACCTCTGCATCCTGTTAAGGACCGTGGCCAAGCCTATAGGGCTATAGCTCAGCGTGACAGTAGACCACCCAGCTGTATCTGGCTAGTTCTATAGGGCTAAAGGTGCACACAAAGACAATGACAATTAGGGATTTCACCAAAAAGAGAAAGTCCACCCATTTAGCAGGGATTTCACCAAAAAGAGAAAGTCCACCCATTTAGCAGGGATTTCACCAAAAAGAGAAAGTCCACCCATTTAGTAGGGATTTCACCAAAAAGAGAAAGTCCATCTATTTAGTTCAGTTTAAAGGAAGCCTTTTGGCATAAAGTCCAGATGACTGTCACAGGAATGGGACTCTTCTCTTAGAGTCCAAAGGAAGCCGTCCAGCACAAAGTCTAGATAATTGTCCTAAGATACAGCGCTCTTTTTTCAGAGTCTAAAGGAAGTCGTCTAGCATAAAGTCTAGATAATTGTCACAGGAATGGCACAGTCCTTCTTCTCTCATCACAGAGGGTTGAGATGCTGACAAAGAAGGAGTCCAGGATAGTGTCTTTGATGAATTTTGAAACGGATGTGATGAGAAGTTTAATCACAGCAGGACAGGAGCTTTGTCACGGTTTTTTCATTTCTGTGGAAAAAAGAAAGGATCACTCCTCAAGAGCTTGTGCTCCTAGGTAGTCATTTTGGTCAGATTGGCAGTATTTGAGATCTCTGGCAGGCACCCATATAGGGTTTTGTTCCCCCATTGGGAAGACACATCCAAAACCTCTGCCAGCACTTATTAATGGATCAGGACCTCTCCAGACTCCAGTTAATGGGTCTTTCCATCGGACCTCAACTTTTATATAAGGCGTTTGGTTAGACCAGTGTCTTTGAAACGCAGATAGAGGCTGCTGTTTGGAAAAATTTAAAATATTTAAAGTAAGCATAGCTGTTTTCAACTGGTCATGGGGGTTGCTTCCCCCATTTTGTTTTATTAATTGGTCCTTTAAGGTTTTATTATGTCTTTCTATTATGGTTTGTCCTTTTGGGTTATATGGAATCCCTGTGGTATGCTTAATATGCCAAGTTTGGAAGAACTTTTGTAATAATTTGCTTACAAAACAGGGTCCATTATCAGTTTTAACTTGTTTTGGCAATCCAAGAATAGCAAAGCATTGTAAAAAGTGACTTTCAGCATGTTTAGCACTTTCTCCAGAGTGTGCCGTGGCCCAACAAGCATGTGAATAAGTATCTATGGACATAAATATATATTTTAATTTTCCAAATGGCACATAATGGGTTACATCAGTTTGCCAGATAGCGTTGGGCCTTAGGCCTCTGGGATTTACCCCAGGGGACTGGAGAGGTGGGACCTGTAAGAAGGGCAAACAAGATTTACATGTCCTTATAATCTTTTTTAAATCTTTTATAGGAACTAAAGGAAATTTATTATGTAGACCTCTCCAATTTAAATGAGTAAGGTTGTGAAGACCTTGAGCTAACTGAAGGTCTTGTTGATATGGGACTGTAACTGTTAATACACCTGTGGTGGCCAAATGGTCAGCAGCCTGATTTCCCTCAGATAGGGGCCCAGATAAGCCTTGATGTCCCCTAAGATGTTGGAGGAACATAGGTTCATTACGCCCCTTTAACAGGGATCGAACCTGGATCATCAGAGGGGTGATAGGATTATTATCTATCTTTATATATGAGGCATTTAGAGTAGGTAATAGGTTAATTACATATAAACTATCTGAGAAAAGATTCACAGGTTCTTGGACATGGGTCAAGGCTAATGTAACAGCATATAATTCTTTAAATTGAGCAGAACCAGTAACTGCTTTAAAGTATTGTGTTCTTTGGCCTGAGGATGGGTGAAATATTACAACTGTTGACCCTTCTTTTTCTCCATCTGTGAAGACATTTACTGCCTTAGGGAGTGGCTTGCTGGAGAACAAGATGGGGGGAGTCCACTCCAGTTTGGGGAAAGAAGAAGTCCATTTGCTTGACCCGTAATGACAGTCAACTTTTCCTAGAAATCCTTCTAATGCATAGGAGACTCTAGGGTTGTTTCTCTGTATCCATTCAAAATCTGACAAACGGTAAGGAATTGTTAAAATATCTGGGTCTTTTCCATAATGCCTCAATGATGTATCTCTCCCTTTTATTATAAGATCTGCTAATTGATCTAATTGGGAATAAACTCGAGGTGCTCCTCCCACAGAGGAATGTATCCATTCTAATGGATTTCCCATCTGGGTTAGTACAGCTGTCAGGAGCTTAGCACCTGAGAAAATCCATAAATATAGAGGTTGCTTTGGTTGGTATCGAGCCAATTGGGCTGAATTGAGGGCATCTTGGACTTTTTGTAATATTGACAGAGGATTTTCTTCTAGTAAAAATCACATCAGAGGGGGATTGTCCCTGTAGCAACTCAAAGAGAGGTAATAAATCCTCAGTAGAGATATGAAGCCAAGGTCTTAACCAGTTTAGCTCTCCTAGTAGCTTTTGTAACTCTGTCAAGGAATAAGATTTTTGAATGAGAAGTTGGGGTTTGAGAGGACAAACCGAGTCTAGGCTAATTTTTGTCCCCAATATTTTAAAGGGAGGAATAGTTTGTATTTTATCATTGGATATGTGTAATCCTCCTTTTTCTAAGAGCTCTCGAAGGGTTAAGTAAGCAGAGTTTAGTTGTTGGACATCAGCAGCTCCCAGGATGATGTCATCCATATAGACATATAAGGTAAGCTGTGATTTTTTCATTAATGGTGACCGAAGACATGAAACATAATATTGACAAAAAGCTGGGCTATTAGCCATACCTTGAGGGAGCACTATCCATTCATATCTTTCATCTGGCTTATGACAATTGGTTGATGGGACAGAGAATGCAAATTTTTCATAATCATCTGGATGAAGAGGTATTGAAAAATAACAATTTTTAATATCAATAATAATTAAGGTTAAATCTCTTGAGATAGAAGGGATCCAGGGAAGGCCACGCAAAGGTGTGCCAACAAGGAACATCCTATCATTAATTTTTTGGAGGTCTTGTGTTAGCCGCCGGAAAGGGATTGCAGCCTGGAACGGCAGCGCCGCGGGAAGGAGTCCGGAGACAGGATGGAGACGAAAAAATTCTTTAATCTTTCTGTCTCTGTCTCTTGTAATTTCTAACACTACATACACACTCTCACAAGAAACTACAATGTATCTATACAATAGCGATAACCCTGTCCTTTCTCTCTCTGGTCTCATCCCATGCGCCCGAGCAGGAATGGTGCTTGCTCGATCTGCTGAGTCACTCCTCAAATCTCTCGAGATCCTGGGCCAAGTCCCGTGAGACTACGGAAGGCGACAATGCCCAAAAATGTCAATCTGCTGAGTCATTGCTCAAATCTCTCAAGATCCTGGGCCAAGTCCCGTGAGACTACGGAAGGTGACAATGCCCAAAAATGTCTATGGCCCATAGTCAACCGCAATCTTAGCTATCTCCCCAAACAGGGCTCCTGCAGTCTTGTAATATCCTCCATTTCCCTGTGGCCTTTTGTATAACAAAAACAGGACTGTTCCATGGGCTAAGAGAAGGTCTAATGTGTCCTAGGGCTAACTGTTCTTGGAAATTGCCCTCAAATTGTTTAGTTTTTCAGTAGGAAGGGGCCACTGCTCGACCCAGATTGGGGGGCCATCTCGCCATTGAATGGCAGGAAGTTGGGGAGCAGTGGCCCTTAGGATTGGGGGTGAAACCCTATTTGATGATTGGAAGTTTTTCTCCCCATATCATTTTTAAGCTCTCTATGGGTTGTAGTAATGTAAGCCTCAGCTTCTCCTAGGATGTCTTGACCTAATAAATTAGAGGTTAATCCAAGGGCCACAAGGGGGCGAACTTCCCCTTGGTTTCCATCTATATCTCTCCATTTAAGCCAATTTCTGGTCTCTTCTGAATGAGTTCTTCCACTACTCCAAGTAATTGAGGCCCTGGGATTAGTTCCCATTGGGGTGGAATCTCTTCTTTTTCTTAGTATAGTACGATCTGCCCCAGTAACAATTAGGCAACGAAATTTCTTTCCTGATATATAAATATCCATCTTTGGTCTAATCCCTGGTACAATAGGAACTGTCCAATGGACCTGAGGGGGACTGGGAGCAGGGGAACCTCCTTGATGTAATGGGGCTGGAGGCTGCCCCCTTAGGAGTTTAAAGGTTTCCCCTGAATATCAAATTTAGACCTGCAATCTTTTTTCCAATGATATCCTCTTTTACATCTAGGACAGAGTGTTCTAGGGGCAGCTGGACTTTGAGTCTGGCCAGGGGAGCATTCTGGAGGCCTACCATGGCCATTAGGGCAGTGTCTTTTAAAATGGCCTAGCCGTCCACACTTAAAACAGGTTCCTTTTCCATTTAAAACTGTTGCTAATACCTCAGTGTGGGCATGAGAGCAGTGCTCAATATCTGAGATTGGTGAGTTGTTGAACCCACATCTTTGGTGGCAATAATCCATCTTCCCAAGGACCTATCTTTTAACCCAGCACAGGCCAGTTTGTGATCTGCGGTCATTCCTTCCCACACTAACATTTTTGTGAATTGGTCCCTCATCGTACCAGGTGGAAATTTCCTTTGAAGGCTTTTTTCCACTCTCTCAATAAATGTGGCTAAATCCTCATTAGCTTTTTGAGTGATTCCAGCTATAGGAAGCTCTGTGGGGCCTTCCTCTAGCTTTTTCCATGCTGCCAGCCCTAGAGCTCGCACCTGTTCTCGGTACGGAGCTGGTAATTCTGCTTGTTGAATTCCTGTGGCATACTGATCACTAGTTCCTGACAGCATCCCATAGGTTATTGGTATGGGAGGATTTGTTGTTTGGTTCCTCTCAGCCTGCGTATGGCATTCATCAGAAAAATATGCACACCATTTAAGGAATAACGGTCCTGGGAGCACAGCTTTTGTTAGATCTTTCCAATCTCTAGTGGTACAGGCACGATGAGCGAGATTTTGTAATATACATTCTGCCCATGGTGAGTTTACACCATCTTCTGCTACAGCCTTTTTTAATTCTTTTAATTCTTGAGTCTCCCAGGGATACCATATATTTGGCTTGTCTTCCCTCGGATTTAAATTAACTGGAAATGCCATTACAGGTGAAAGCCCATTAGAGGGCGCTGGTGCCTCTTGGTATAGTAATGGCGCCGAATGCTCCCTCTCATAAAGATTCGAGCCATGTGGCCGGAGGTCTTTGTTCTCAGGGAACTTGTTAGATATATCTCTAAAGGAGGGGCTGTAGTTTCTAATTCCCTAGATTTCTTTAAATTCGCGGACCGGGAAAAATTAGGTGTTTGTTTTTCTTGTAAAAGCGAGTACGCTTTTAGGGCGGATAAAGCTGGATAAACTCCCGGAGGTGGGGATTCCCCGTACTCAATTTCTCGGTCCCTTAAAATTTGTTTTATTTCGTCCCAAGTCTCCCAAGAATCAAAATCAGACTTTGGGAGCCAGGGAGCCGCCCGTTTTAACGAATTCCAGATCACCTCCGATTGACTGTCAGATATTTTTGAGACCTTGCTTTCTTAAAATACCGCGCCATGCCTCGAGGGCTGGGTCTTGTGATTTCCTGAATGTTAAGATTTGTCCCACAATAAAAGGGTATTTCTGCCAGCGAAAGAGACGCTGCGTCTCTAACCTTGTTAAGCTCACCGATAATTTTTTTCCCTGCCCCACGTTGGGACGCCAACCTTCCGGGGTTGCTGAGTTATGAATGGAGCCGGGCTCTGAGTTGCGCTTCCTTTTTTGGGCCCTAGAAGGGAATTTTTCCTGCCTGCAGGAAAGATTGCAACTCACCCAGCGGGGCGAGCTTAAGGACAGAAATCACTAGATGCCTTACCTCTGTTTATTTGAACAGAAAACACGCCACATCTAGGGAGTCTTGTATATAGCACGCGAGATGCCCGAAGAACTCAGATTTATTGAACAAGCATTGACTTAAATAGGCCTAGAACTATCCAATCAGCAAGCAAGGCAGTTCAGTCTCTCACGCTACGTCATAGCCACACCCCTTGGTTTAGCCCCGGTCCTTTAGGGCATGGTAAGCAGTCAAACCTTGCCCCTTGGCAGACATAGTCCCAACAGTCTAGTGCCGCTGAGTTCAATCCCCGGTACCAAAAAAAAAAAAAATGAATATGTTAATGCTCACCAGATATTTTAAAATTAGTGTCCTTAGTCATCACTTTTTCATGGGAATTATCCTTAATATAGTCTCATGGTGGGATCACAATGCTCTGAGTTTTGCATAATTCTCCTTTTCTACTGCCTTGATACATAAATATCTCAAAGGATATTGTGTATTTGCTGAAAATAATTTTCCTTCAGTATTAAGAAAATATTGGCTTAGTTTGGGGGATGCACATGTTACATATTTGGATTCTGAGTGTCTACATTTTTCTCTTGGGATTTGAAATTTCTATGAGCTGCAATGAAGCAATATAAAATTCAATATCCCCTTCATGATAAAACAAACAAACAAAAAAACTCAACCAGTTAAGTATTGTAGGAACATACCTCAAAAGAACACAGGCTATATGTGACAAACCCATTATCAAACTCATGCTACTGATTTGGAGGGAAGTTAAAAGCACTTCCTCTAAGAGATTTAACAAAACAAGGATGTCTACTTTCACCACTTCTGTTCAATATAGAACTGGAAACAGAACAATAGGCCAAAGAAAGGAATAGTGGACATGCAAGTTGAAAAAGAGGAAATCAAATAATGTCTCTTTGTGAATCATATAGTATACATAGAAAACAACCTGAAGACATCAGCAAGAACTCTTAAACCTGATAAACATGATTAGCGAAGTTGCAGTATGCAAAATTAAGATACAAAAAAAAGCATTCTTTTTTAAAATTTTTTATCATTCTAATTTGTTATACACATTTACAGAGTACATTTCATTTCATATTACATATAAATAGCATAATTTTTCAAGTTGCTGGTTTAATATAAAGTATTTTTACAACAATTGTGTCTTCATACATGTATTTAGGGTAATCATGGATAATACACCAATAACAGGCTAACTGAAAAAGACATTTAAAAAGCAATCCCATTCACAATATCCCCAAAGAGTGCTTGGGAATAAATTTTACTAAGGAGATGGAAGATCTCTGACAATTAAAATTATAGAACCCTGATGAAAGAAAGTATAAAGAGCACACACAGAGACACACACACTTTTGTAAGATAGCTCATGCTCATGGATTGGAATCATTGATATTGTATATTGTCAATGCAGATTCAATAAAACATGTAGCAACAAATATGTAGCAACCAAAAAATATGTAGCAACATTCATCACAGAATGAGAAAACACAATCAAAAAATTTATACAGAGCCATAAAAGACCCAGAATTGCCATAAGAAACCATGAGGAGTTGGTGGAAGAGACAAAGCAGGAAACATCAAAATGCATTATTTCAAAACACACTACAGCTGCCTGCACCGCTATTGCCATTGCTGCTGCCTCTGATTCCGCTGCTGCCATGGAAGCAAGCACTGCCCTGATGCAACTGAAGTCAACACTTTTGCTGACCCCCAGAGATTGCCTGGTGACGCTGCCCCCACAGCTGGAGTTGTGCTGCTGCTGCAGCCACCACTTCTGCTGACCTGCTGCCTGCTGCCAACAACCACTTCCACTACCACTTCTACCACGACCTACAGGACTGCTTTGGGGAAGACTCCAGGTTTGGTTGCATGTGATTGCACCCATTTGGGGACAACCAGCCAGGACCTGCAGCCTGGGTCCAGCAGGTTTACCACCACAAGAGCCTCTGTCTGAGGACTCCAACTAGGACCAGCAGGTCCAGTGTGGGGGTGCCTGTGGGTTGGAGTAGCCTGGGGTCTTCCTGGTGAGAGTGCTGGTGGCCCTTGTCTTGCTGCTGCATGTCAGGGTTGCTCCTTTCCATTAGTGTATCCCTGGTGGTCTCTCTGCAAGTAGGAGCAGCATTGAGATCTTGGGACTGCACCATGGCCAAGCCTGAGGTAACTGAAGCCTAGATTAGTGGGATAGAGACTGGGTTTTTAAGGGCTGATCTAGGTTTGGTGATCCCAAGAGATGCCAGAGACAGAGCTAAGAAACTGTTGAACACTGACAGAGACAGTTCAACTTTACAGCAAGATTTTTTTTATTTTTTGATTCACTAATCTCTATACCATATTTGGAACAGGATTTTTTTTATGCATCAGGGTGTGGAGTACAATGCCATATGACCGGTGTTTTGCATTTTTGAGGTATTCTTATGTCTTTAATTTTTTCTCTTTGTTTGTTCTTCTTCTCTCTTATCTATTTTCTTTCTAACTTTTCTCCAACCAGCAGCCAATCTCTGTAGGCTCCTCTTCCAATCTTCCTGTGAATTTTTACTTCTAGCTTCTCTCTTCCTCCCTCGTGGATATTGTGTACTATGCTACCTCTGTTCTCTCATCCACCATTTGAATTCATATATCATTTTAACAAATATTGTTTGTACTATAGGTAATTATTGAACTCATCATTTTGGTTTAATGCAAGAAAGCAGTAGACGCCTTAGTGGGAGGTATTAGGTTTAAGGCTATATGTTGTGTACACTGGGTGCTGTTGATATTGGTCTCACCAGTAAAGGTGAAGTGCTGGAAACTTTCAGGGACACTATAGGTCTACAGGGTAGAATTTATCCTGCCTTAAATCCATACTTTTAGATGGGAAAACACACTAACATCATGAAAAAACAATGGAATAAAGCACACCCCCCCCAAAAAAAAAATGCTTAAACAACAGAAGGCACTGATAACACAGTGGAAGAAATGTCCATGAATAAGTTCAGATTGTATATATTTTAAATTGATATGTGAAGTATAGTATAAGAAGTGAAAGAAAAAATGTAGGAAGTAAAAGACCACTTCAATAAAGAGTTAGAGACCATGAAAAACAAAAACAAAACACAAAACAACAACAAAAAAAAAAAAAACAAGGGGATGGGGTTGTGGCTCATTGGCAGAGCACTCGCCTCTCACGTGCGCGGCCCGGGTTCGATCCTCAGCACCACGTAAACATAAATGCATTGCATTGTGTACAACTAAAGTAAATAAATAAATACTTTAAAAAAAACAAACAGAAATCCTCAAAATGAAGGAATCAGTAAATCAAATTATAAATTCAATAGAAAGCATCACCAACAGACTAGACCACTTGGAAGACAAAACCAAGACCATGAAGACAAAATATATAATCTTGAAAGTTGAACATCTGGAGAAAATGGTAAGAAACCATGAAGAGAACATCTAAGAATTATGGGATAACATTAAAAGACCAAATTTAAGAGTTATCACAATAGATGAAGGAGCAGAGATACAAACCAAAGGAATGCACAATCTTTTCAATGATATAATAGCAGAAATTTTCCAAACTTAAAGAATGGAATGGAAAATCAAATACAAGAGGATTACAGAATCCCAAATATACAAAATTACAGCAGACCCACATCAAAACACATTATAATGATAATGACTAACACAGAGAATAAGAATAAAATCTTAAAGGCTGTGAGAGGAAAAAAATCAAATTATATATAGCGGGAAACCAATTCAAACCTCAACAGATTTCTCAACCCAGACCCTCAAAGCTAGGAGGTCCTGGAATAATACATTTCAAGCTCTGAAAGAAAATGGATGCCAACCAAGAATTTTTTTTTTTTTTTTTTTTTTTTGGTACCGGGATTGAACTCAGGGGCACTCAACCACTGGGCCACATCCCCAGCCCCCCTTTTTTTTTTTTTTGTATTTTTATTAGAGACAGGGTCTCACTGAGTTACTAAGTGCCTCGCCATTGCTGAGGCTGGCTTTGAACTCGCGATCCTCCTGCCTCAGCCTCCCAAAGTGCTGGGATTACAGGCGTGCGCCACCATGCGCAGCCAACCAAGAATTTTATATCCAGCAAAATTAAGTTTCAGATTTAGAGGTAAAATTAAAACATTCCATGATAAACAAAAATTAAAAGAATTCACAACTAGAAAGCCTATACTACAGAGCATTCTCAACAAAATATTCCATTGAGGATGAAGTGAAAAGAGAGAGAGAGAGAGAACCAGCAAAGGGAGGATCTACACTAAAGGAACATTCAACCAAATGAGAAACTAAGACAAATCAAAAACAAGAAATAAATCATAATGACAGAGAATATAAATCATATCTCAATAATAACCTTGAATGTTAATGACCTAAACTCATCAATCAAAAGACATAGACTTGCATATTAAATTAAAAGCAAGACCCAACAATATGCTGTCTTCAAGAGGCTCACCTCAAGGACAAAGACATCCTCAGGCTGAAGGTGAAAGGATGGAAAAAACCTATCACTCATATGGATTGCAGAAACTAGCAGGGTTTCCATTCTCATCTCAGATAAAGTAGACTTCAAACCAAAGTTAATCAGAAGAGACAAAGAAGGACATTTCATTCTTCTTAAGGGAAGTATATATAATCAGGACATAACAGTTATAAATGTTTATGCCCCAAACAATGGAGCATCTATGTACATCAAACAAACCCTTGGTCAATCGAGAGTCAAACAGACCACAATACAATAGTACTGGGTAACATTAACACACCTCTCTCAATATTGGACAGATCCTGAAAACAAAAACTAAATAAGGAAACTACAGAACTCAATAATACAATCGATAATTTAGACTGTAACAGACATACATTTCATCCATCAACGAGCAAATATACTTTCTTCTCAGCAGCACATGGCTTCTTTTTAAAATAGACCATATCTTATGCCACAAAGCAACTCTTAGTAAATACAAAGAGAGAGAGAGAGAGAGAGAGAGAGAGAGATAATACCCTACAGTCTATCAGACCACAATGGAATAAAATCATAAATCAATGATAAAATAAAAAATAGAAGCTACTATAACACATGGAGACTAAATAATACACAATTGAATGATGAATGGATAGTAGAAGAAATCAAAGATGAAATAAAAAAATTCTCAGAAGTAAGTGAGAACACTGATACAACATATGAAAATCTCTGGGACACTATGAAGGCAGTACTAACAGGAAAGTTTATTGCATTGAGTGCATTCATTAAAAGAATAAAAAGTCAACAAATAAATGACCTAACACTATATCTCAAAGCCCTAGAAAAAGAACAAATCAACACCAAATGTAGTAGAAGACAGGAAATAATTAAAATCAGAGCTGAAATCAATAAAATCAAAACAAAAGAAACAATTTTTAAAAATGACCAAACAAAAAGTTGGTTCTTTGAAAAAATAAATAAAATAGATAAACCCCTGGCCATAGTAACAAAGAGGAAAAGAGAGAAAACTCAAATTCCTCAAATACAAGATGAAAAAGAAAATATCACAATGGACACAACTGAAATACAGAAGATAATTAGAAAGTATTTTGAAATTTTATACTCTAATAAAATAGAAAATATCAAAGACACTGACAAATTTCTAGAGACATATGACCTACCCAAACTGAATGAGGAGGTCATACATGATTTAAACAGATCAATTTCAAGTAATGAAATAGAAAACATCATCAAGGGATTGGGATTGTGGCTCAGTGGTAGAGCACTTGCCTAGCACGTGCGCAGCCCGGGTTCAATCCTCAGCACCATGTAAAAATAAATAAAGGCATTGTGTACAACTAAAATAAATAAATTTTTTTTTTAAAAAATCATCAAAAGCCTACCAACCAAGAAAAGTCCAAGGCCACATGGATTCTCAGCTGAGTTCTACAAGACTTTCAATGAAGAATTAACACCAATACTCCTCAAATTATTTCATGAAATACAAAAGGAGGGAACTAAACTCATTCTATGAGGCTAATATCACCCTGATACCAAAACCAGACAAAGACACATCAAGGAAAGAAAACTTCAGACCAATATCCCTGATTAACACAGATGCAAAAATTCTCAATAAAATTTCTGGCAAATAGCATACAAACATATTAAAAAGATAGTGGATATTGTACCATGATCAAATGGGGTTCATTCCAGGGATGCAGGATTAGTTCAACATACAAAAAGTAATAAATGTAATTCATTATATTAATAGACTGAAAAACAATAATCATATGATCACCTTGATAGATGAAGAAAAAAACATTTGACAAAATACAGCACACCTTCATGTTCAAAACACTAGAAAAACTAGGGATAGAAGGAACATACCTCAATGTTGTAAAAGCTACATATGCTAACCCCAAGGCCGGCGTCATTCTAAATGGAGAAAAATTTGAAAGCATTGCCTCTAAAAACTGGGACAAGACAATGATGTCCTCTTTCACCAATTCTATTCAACATCATCTTTGAAACGCTAGCCAGAGTACCTAGATAAGAGAAAGAAATTAAAGGGATACAAATAGGTAAAGAAGAAACCACCACTGTTTGCTGATGACATGAGTCTATATCTAGAAGATCCAAAAAAAAATCCAACAAAAAACTCCTAGAACTAGTAAACAGATTCAGCAAAGTAGCAGGATATAAAATCAACACCCATAAATCAAACAGATTCTGATACATCAGCAATGAATCCACTGAAAGAGAAATTAGGAAAACTACCCCAATCACAATAGCTTCCCCAAATAAATAAATAAATTAAATAAAATACCTGGGAATCACTCTAACAAAAGAGGTGACAGACCTCTACAATAAAAACTAAAGAACACTAAAGAAATTGAAGAAAAACCTCAGAAGATGGAAAGATCTCCCAAACTCCTGGATAGGCAGAATTAATACTGTTAAAATGGCCATACTACTAAAAGTGTTACACAGATTTAATGCAATTCCTATTAAAATCCTAATGACATTCTTCACAGAAATAGAAAAATCAGTCATGAAATTTATTTGGAAAAATAAAGCAGAATAGCTAAAGCAATACTTTGTAAGAAAAGTGAAGCAGGAAGCATCATAATACCAGACCTTAAACTATACTACAGAGCTATAATAACAAAAATGGCATGGTATTGGCACCAAATTAGACTTGTAGACCAGTGGTACAGAATAGAAGACACAGAGACAAACCCACATAAATATGGTTATCCCATACTAGACAAAGGTGCCAAAAACATTCACTGGAGAAACAATAGCCTATTCAAAATATATGGTGCTGGCAAAAGTGGAATCCAAAATGAAATTAAACCTCTCTCTCTCACCCTGCACAAAAATCAACTGAAAGTGGATCAAAGACTTTGGCACTAGAACTGACACCCTACACCTAATACAAAAAAAATAGGCTCAAATCTTCACCATGTCAGCCTAGGATCTGACTTTCTTAGCAGGACTCCTAAAGTACAAGAAGTAAAATCAATAATCAATGAGATGGATGCAAATTAAAAGCTTCTTCTCAGCAAAGGAAACAATAATATGAGGAGAGCGCCTACAGATTAGGAGAAAATGGATAATGGGAGGCAGGGGAGATTCTACTAGCTTTTAGGGACTCAAAACAATGGCACATACAGAGTTAGGAATGACAAAAGGAGGATTCATGGTGTGAAAAGCACACTAAAAACCATGCCTTCAAAATTCAAAGGGAAAAGAATTTCCAGCCTACAATTCTAAAACTTCCACACTATCTACACTACTCCATTTATGTCAAGGGAGGAGAAAAGACATTTATGGATGATCAAAGTTTCAAATATTTCATCCTACTTCACCTTGCTTAGAGGATAGACATAACCAAAACAGAATAACCCCAAAACAAGGAAAACAGGTGTTCCATCACAAAAGAGAGGAGAGGAGAGTGACCTCGGGATGACAGCTAATAACCAAATTGAAAAGGATCTGCAAAGAAGCCAAAGAACTCCAGAGAAGGGACAGATCATGGACTATCAGCACTATTCTCTCTGTCATTGTCTCTTCATTTTCACCCAAGGATAGAAGGCCAGCTGGGTCTGACCCAAATCTCTTTGTACTGGGCTCATGACAATGTGCTGATTAAGTTCCTGTAATCCCTATGTAAGCTGCTGCCTAAAGCCAACAATGTCACTTACTTTACCCCACAGATGTGTGTGTGTGTGTGTGTGTGTGTGTGTGTGTGTGTGTGTGTGTTTGACCTATTCCTGCAGATTGCAGGCATAATGGTGAGCACAGAAAATGACAATATATGACACTCACTCCCTGAACATATTCCTGCTGGACTTCTAATACCCACCTTAGAGGAAGAGTTATGCCTGATGCCCCAAATGTTATGAACTTCATGGCCTTGCCTACTGACCTCTCAAAATAGCTATTTTGAAACATCATTGAAGGCAAAGCTAGACTATAATCTAGATACTGTTGTACTTACTAAATATTCCAAACACTGTGAATACTGGCCTTGATATATACAGTTACATTTTTGCTTTTAAGTTAGTGTTCTAAAACTTAAGGAAATAAAAACTTAATGAGTGTTATTTATTCCTTTATGTTTAGGAAATGTTTACCCCTTTAACATGGTTAGGAGAGACCACCAATGTGGAGTTGGGAGGCTGCAACATGGAAGAGGCACATGGAAGTCTTGTACAGGGATAGTAATATTTTATTTTCTTAAGTGGGGTGATGGGAAATGAATTTGGTTTTATTATTATTGTTCTCTAAACTGCATGTATGTTTTATATATATTTTATATATACATTTTATGATCTGTACATTATTAATGAGAAAAACATCAACATGGGAGGATCAGTGGAATGGAGTGTGGGGAAGAAGGGAGGAAGAAAGAGGACTGAAGTGGAGTGAGTCAAATCCATGCATGTATGATATTGTCAGGATGAACCTAGCTACTATGTATCAATAGAATGCTCTAATAAAAGAAGGAAGACTTCGACATAGTCTATGCCAATGAAAATATATGAAATATAAAACATACTTTTGCTCTTTTTCTTTGATGGGAGGTTTGAATAAA
>CM046658.1:88894700-88922007 GCA_025594165.1 Tamias sibiricus | reverse complement strand
AAAACATCATGGGAAAAGACTGATCCAGGATTTAAATCATTGTTCTGTTATTTATTAGCTGTATGATCTTAGTCAAATGCTTTAATTTCTGGCCCTGGTTTATCTATCTGCTAAGTCAAGAAAATGATACTCACCAAGGTGCTCTTGTGTTATTAAAATGTGATCAGTTTATAAACATATTTATCTGCATTTGGAACACAATAACCACTAGCTATCAGTTAAAATGCAATAGCATAAAAACATTTGAGTAAAGCCTTAAGAAATGACAGTTACAAAAGAACTGAGTTAATTATGTAAAGTACATCAAACTTTCTCACCCTTAGGAGGTGTCCTACCCAGCTTATAGGATTTGGATCATTGGCAGATCCTTATCCTTCTTACCCCCTGTTTTTTGTAGGCCAAAATAGCTTTGGAGTTCCTGGAGAGGACATGAGACTTCACACCCCCTCCTCCTTACTTCCTCCTGTGCATGTTTTCTGTTTGTCTCTTCCTGAGTTGCATCCTTTATAATAAACTGGTTAACTGAAGTTCAGTGGGACAAGGGAGCATGCACATGAGCAGAGGAGATAGAGGCCATGCATGTGCCCACCATCAGATGCCACAGTCTCAGAAAGTATTTGAGATGCCCCGTGTGTACAGAATTCTGGTGGACTTACATTATGTGAGAGTGCAACAAGATTCAAAGCTAGTACAAATTTAGAGGAGATTCAAGGGATAGAATAAAATGATAAAGGGATAGAATAAAATGATAAAGGATACTGTGACAAAGCAACAAAACCCCAGCAGTAGAATTTTTACAAGAGACTCAAGCAGTAGGAAAGGCGCTGAGCTGCCAGATGCAGTCCTGGATTGGATCAACTAACTATAAAAAATACTTGGAGGCAATTAGGAAAATTGTAATATGGATGTAGGTGACTGTGAGTAATTATTTATTATTTTAACTGAGAAAATGTTATGTTGACCATGTAGAAAAATGATTTTATTATTTTAAAGATGTATATGAAAAGTTTATAAAGCTATGCTAATCTTTCAGAACATGAATGGATAAACTAATGTATCCATATAATGGAATTGTATTCATTGATAACAATAAAATAAACTACTACCAAGTTACAGAAAGATATGGAGGAAGCTTAAATACATCTTTCCGAGTGAGAAAAGTCAGTCAGAAGGTTACATAGGTATGGTTCCAATTATGTGACATTCTGGAGAAGTTAAAACTATAAGACAGAGAAAGATCAGTAGGGATAGGGGAGGGATGGGAAAGAGGTATGGATAGATGGAGCATGAGATTTTTAGGGCAGTAAAACTACTCTGTGTGAAAATGTAATGATGGATATATGTCATTAGGCACTTGTCAAAAACCATAGAAAGGTACAACACAAAGAGTGAACCTTGATGAAAACTATGAACTTTAATCCCAAAGTATCAATGTTGGTTCATTAACTATAACAGATGTGCCATACTGATGCAAAATTTTAATAATGAGGAAACTGCCAAGATTGTGGGTGGTATGGTTGGAGGGAATTTGGTGTACTGTCTGTTCAATTCCTTTGTGAATTTAAAACTATACCAAAGAACAATGTCTACTTATTATTTTTTAAAAAGTGGAGACCAAGAGGGACCCTTTAAGTCTAGGGTTATCTGGATAAAGTCAGGTCTCAAAGATTCCAAATCCCTACTTAAGTGTTGCCGCCTGAAGCACTTGGAGGAACGGAGCCGCGGGAAAAACTTCAGAAGCAAACTGGAGACAAACAGCTTTTTATTCTGATGACTTTTCTCTCTGGTTCTAACAACGACTAACACACGCCAAAACACACCCTAAAATGGCGCTGACCCGATCAGCAATTTCGGCCAAGTCACTCCAGATCTCGCAACAAGTCCCGTGAGACTACGGGAGGCGACAAAGCCCAAATCTCCACGGCTCATAGTCAACCGCAATTCGAGTCAATCCCCAAACAGGGCTCCTGCATTTCCCCCCTTTTGTTTTAAAAGAGGTAATGCTCTAGGACGTCTATGTGCAACCAACATTCTTACCCGTCATCGGATAATCAAGGCTGTGCCCTTGACTCCTGTCTTAGGTTGATATGTAGGCCACATGAGACTGTCCCGTGCGACTGTGCCTGTCTTAGGTTGTCCCCCTCTGGGGATCTTACCCGTCATTGGCTAACCAGCCATCCAATGGAGCCCTTTAGGATCGACTATATATGATGACTAACAGCCGTCCAATTGTGAGGAGATGTTGCGGCTTTAAGGCGACAAGCCTTTTGGTGATGAGCCAAAATTGCATAGCATATCAAATTGTTTAAACAAATCAGCTGCCCTAAGTTCCATCAAGTAACACACTGAATTCTCTAGACAAATACCCGCAAGGCATTGTCCCGTAAAGTCCCAAACAATGAAAGATCAAAATGTCCATTTGTTGTAACATGTTGATGTAGGAGGCCCCATAACTTGCATGGTTTTATTGATTTGTCTAAGATCATGTAACAATCGCCATTTTCCTGACTTTTTCTTGATCACAAATATGGGGGAATTCCAGGGAGAGGTGGAAGGTTCTATATGACCTGCTTCTAATTGTTCCTGAACTAATTGGTGGGCCGCTTGTAATTTCTCTTTAGATAGGGGCCACTGAGGGACCCACACTGGCTTATCAGAAAGCCATGGTATTTTCAAAATTATTTTCTCAGTGGCCCCGAAAAAAAATATCTTTTTCCTTTATGACAATGATTACTTTTAGGGTTAAGATTACTCTGTACTTTTTGATAATGAGTTCTTTTATGGTTAAGATTACCCTGTAGGTTTTCACATTTAACATCTGCAGGCTTGGTTGCAAGGTGTACTCCCATTTGTTGCAAAATATCTCTTCCCCATAAAGTAACCGGTAGATTAGGTAAAACATAAGGCTGAAATGTTCCTTTATGGCCTTCATCATCCTCCCATTTTAAAATTACTGCACTTTTATCTGGGAGGTTATTATATCCCAAGCCTCTTAAACTGGTTGAAGCTTTTTGCAGAGGCCAGTGCTTGGGCCATTGGCGTAAATTAATAATGGAAGAGTCAGCTCCAGTATCTATTAATCCCTCCATTTCTATTCCTTGGATTTTTATTTTACACATAGGCCTCCTTGAACAGTCTCGAACCCAGCAAGCCATGGGACTTGAGTCAGTGGAACACAATCCTCTATTGTTCCCTTCTTGAGGCATACCCATTTTAAATGAATTATGTAAATTGGGAAGGAGAAGCAACTGAGCAATTCTATCTCCTTGATTAACAGAAGTTATACTTTGGGGTGAGCTAAGCATTATTTTTATTTCCCCTTTGTAGTCTGAGTTTATTACTCCTGGGGTCACTTGCAAACCTAATAAGCTTTTAGGACTATGCCCGATAATAAGTCCTACAGTCCCTGAGGGAAGAGGTCCCCTGACTCCTGTGGGAATCAGTTGAACCCCCATTTCAGGTGTTAACACTATTCGGGCGGTGGAACAGAGGTCTAATCCTGCATTTCCTCTTGTTCCTCTGGCGAGGGAGTGGATAGGTAGTAGGGATTGTGTCGGGGAAGCATCTGAGTGGATGCTTGAGGATACTCCTTCTGCAATGCCCCGTACATTTGTGGGCCCCGGGGTATTGGGCCCCGTGCCCCGTTTTTTGAATTCCTGAACAAAGGATTTCCATGGATGTCAAATTTTGAATGGCATTTATTGGCCCAATGATTTCCCTTTTTACACCTGGGGCAGCGGCCTGGGGCACGATATGAGCTTGGTCTTATTTCTCTTTTGGGATTTTGCCTAGAATTGCCTGATTGATTATGATAATTTTGCCTGGAATATCCTGATTGATTATAATATCTACGTTTAGCCTTTGTGAAATTTCGAGAGGAAGCATCTCTCATTGAGGCTGCAATCACATTTCCTGTGACAAAGGCGTCATTTATATCTTTACATAGTTGTATATATACGGAAAGATCCTTTTTAGTTCTCCATGGCCTGATGGCTGCTTGGCACCATTTATTTGCATTTTCATAAGCTAATTGAACAACTAATGGCATAGCTTGGTCAACATCTGCAAACACACTACCTGCAGTTCTCAAAAGTTGATCAGCAAAGTCGGCATACGGCTCATTAGGTCCTTGAATCACTTTTGACAAGCTACCTTGTAGATCCCCAGGTCCTTGTACAGTTTTCCATGCCTCTAAGGCAGCTGCATTTATCTGAGCATATACATCTGGGTCATAATCTGTTTGAGCCTGTAAGTCTGCGAATTGCCCTTCTCCTGTGAGCATGTCTATATTATAGTTTTCAAACCCTGCAGCCGCGTTTCTTTTAGCCGTTTCTATACAAAGTTCTTGGAATTGCGATCGCCAAACCAAGAATTGCCCCCCGCTTAATGTTGCTTTACATAGACTTTTCCAGTCTGAGGGGGTTAAGCTAAAGGTGTTAAGGGACTCCAGCATACTCAACGTGAAAGGAGCTTGGGGCCCATAAGTCATTACTGCCTCTTTGAGATTTTTTATTGTTTTGAAATCTACTGACTGATGGACACTCTGTCCATTTTTCTTTTCAAATGCTGGCGGTTCCCAATGTATCTGTGAGTTGTCCTCGAGAGCGCATAAGCGATCAGAAAGACTTTTTATTTCTGTTTCTAGGGTATGCAAATGCCTAGTAATACCCTTCATATTTTCTGTAATGGATTCCACCCATGGGGGAGTAGTCACTTCCACAAGTGACTCCTCTGCCTGACGGACCTTTTTCTCGGTCTTTTTTAATTTCTTTTTCCTCATTTTCTCAGGATCACTTTTACTAGATTCCTCACCACTGCTAATTTCACTGACAGCAATATCCTGAGGCCCAGGTTCCAGTGAGAGCAAGTATCCTTCAGCTTTTACCAATAACTCCCGAATAGCTTTAATAGCTTGGATTTTTGTCATTTTTGGGTCTCTTCTAATACTCTCTTTACTGGTCTCAGTTGGCCCAGTGGAATCTACACTTTTTTGATCACTTTCACTTTTGTCTATATACTCCTCACTGAGAACAGAGTCAGGTATATCAAGGAGTCTTTGCATAGCCTCTATCACTTGGGATTCAGTTATATTCGAACCCATCTTTAGAGACCTTTCAGTTCTTACCTGTCCGCTCCGAAGTTCCCCGTCCGGGCCGCCACCTGTTGCCGCCTGAAGCACTTGGAGGAACGGAGCCGCGGGAAAAACTTCAGAAGCAAACTGGAGACAAACAGCTTTTTATTCTGATAACTTTTCTCTCTGGTTCTAACAACGACTAACACACGCCAAAACACACCCTAAAATGGCGCTGACCCGATCAGCAATTTCGGCCAAGTCACTCCAGATCTCGCAACAAGTCCCGTGAGACTACGGGAGGCGACAAAGCCCAAATCTCCACGGCTCATAGTCAACCGCAATTCGAGTCAATCCCCAAACAGGGCCCTACTTAAGCAATAACATCCCTGTGAATTCAATTCAGTTTTCATGCTCAGAGACCTGCATAAAAACCTGAAAGACCATAATGTTCTGCTATATTGTTCTATATATTAGTTGTATGATCTTACTCAAATGCTTTACTTTGTTACCCTGGGTTGCCCATCCGCTAACCGAATAAAACGATACTTGCCCAGGGTGCTCTTGTGATGTTTAAATGTGGTCAGTTTGTAAACATATTTATCTGTGTTTGGAACACAGTAACCATGCAATAAACTAAACCTCAACTGACAGAGCATTATGGAATTTCATGAGGATAAGTGAAAATCTCTTTTCAATTTAAAAATGGAAAAAAACAAACCTTCTAAATAAAAGAATCATATATCTTAATTTTGTTCAGGACAATCCAGTTTATGCCAGTTGTCCTGGTATTTGCATAAATAGTTTCCTTGTTTACTATCAAGTGTCATATTTTGGATGAAAAATCATATAGTTGCTCTGAGTTTCCTCCTAAAACCCTCCGTCTAGAACTTTTACTAGTGGCTATGGTCTTTTTTTCCCCAGGCTAATTCTTATATTCACAAATCAAAAAATATGGACCCTTTTACTATAATGACATGCACAAACAAAATTTCATCTTTTGGACATTTGCTTATATATCACCATATTCCAACAGATGGATGTTTGGAAGCTGAATGCATTTAATTTTTATATTTTAAAACTAACAAACATCTGGTTACAGGGCACACAGCTGTAATCTGAGCAGCTTATGAGGCTGAGGCAGGAGGATTGTGAGTTCAAAGCCAGCATCAGCAAATTAGCAAGATCCAAATCAACTTAGCAAGATAAAGAATTTTTTTAAATAAAATGGGCTGAGGATGTGACTTAGTGTGTAAATCCCTAGTGCCAAAAATAAAACAAACCTACTGACAAACAAAAACACTAGCATACAGTTTATTTCCCTGTTTTTTTTCATAATATGGCACATTTGTAAGCTTTATTATTTCATCCAAATAAAATGGATAAATAGAATCAACAATAAGTCTTTTATACAGCTTTAAAGGCTTTTTAAAAAGTATATTAACAGGGCTGGGGTTGTGGCTCAGTGGTAGGGCGCTCACCTGGCACGTGTGCGGCCCAGGTTCGATCCTCAGCACCACGTACAAATAAGCCCATTGTGTACAGCTAAAGCAAATAAATAAATATTTTTTTTTAAAGTATATTAACATATATCTTTGCTTTTCCACCTTTTTTTTTTTTTGCTTTTGGCTGGAGGTGTACCAGGGATTGAACTCAGAGGCACTCGACTACTAAAGCACATCCCCAGCCCTATTTTGTATTTTATTGAGAGACAGGGGCTCACTGAGTTGCTTAGCATCTCACGATTGCTGAGGGTGGCTTTGAACTGGTGATCCTCCTGCCTCAGACTCCCGAGCTGCTGGTATTATAGGCATACACCACAATGCTTGGCTCCCACTCTTCCAAGAAGAATGTGTCATAAGTAAGTAGATTGCTTACTTTTTTTTTTTTTTTTTTTTGTATTGGGGATTGAACCCAGGGGTGTTTAACCAGGACTTTTTATTTTTTGAGACAGGTTCTCACTAAGTTGCTGAGGCTGGCTTTGAACTCATAGTCCTCCTGCCTCAGCTTCCCAGCATAGATTGCTTACTCTTAAATTTGCTGTACTTTGTAACTTTTGTGTCCCAGAATACACTGGAAACTCAATCAAGAGCTTAACTCTCTGATAATAGCCACATGCTATTGTCTCACAAATTTTTTTAACCAAATAATAGGTTAATCATCAAATGAACTACTGAATTGTGGGTGGGTGCTTTGAGATACAAGGTGGACAGTGTTATTTGAGATACTATTTTCATGTAACTAAGTTTTCTCGTTGTAGGCAAATTGTCCTCTTGGAATATTGTATGTCTGCTTGTGTTATTGAGTGAGCACATACGTTTATCCATCTTCACAGTCCAGAAAAAAAAAAAAATCCATGTTAATTTCCCCCATAGACTTTTTCTGTCCAGGCATTATGACTTATTCTCCTTCTGTGATCCAAACTTGATGTGGCATCTTAGTAAATGATGTGATAAATTGAGTTTTCCCAGCTGTGTTGACTATGTTGAAAAAGAAAGATTGCCTAAAATTATGTATTTGAGTCATCTGACAGCTATTGTTTGCATGTTTAGTTTCCCTTTCTTGCCCCACTTTTATTGTGAGCAGTGCTGAGCATGCACGATGCGCAGTGGAAGCCCTTGCCCCACCACCTGTGTTACTGCCAAGTAATTGAAAATTGTTACTGATGCTACACCAAAGCACTAGTCCAGGAAGATGAGAGACTATTTTAGTAGAAAAATCCCACTGCCTCTGAAGCAAAGTGGCCAAGCTGTCTAACTGCAGCCACAGCCCTTAACCAAAGGATGGTCCACATAGGAGCCTGGTGTGTAGAGGACTCCAGTGTTGCCGTAGTCTTTTTAGTTTTGTATTTGTGTCCACGGGGAAGCAGGGCCATCCACAGTAATATCTTTGAAGAGGCAAGACAGCAGTCGCCATTCTTTGGCCCTACATGTTGTTCCCAGCTCACCCATTTTATCTCAAGTCTTGCATAAAAGGCAGACAGAGGTGCTGTGTCTCTATATGGTTCTTTTTTTATTGTTATTTCTTCATTCAGGTCATTATTGAGATCTAAATCCAGTTGGAGCTCACTTTGTAAAGGACAGATACAAGGAAAGGGGCGGGGCAGTCTGGCCTACAGGGCAGTGCCCTTTGACTAATCAGCCCAGGCCATTGCCATCTTCAGTCGGTCCTGTCATCAACAAAGTACAACAGAGATCAGTCCTGCAGATGCTCTTCTGAGAAGTAGTTGAGTGGGTGGCCATCACCTGTGCTGCCTTTGAGAAAATAGTTGGAGAAGTGATAATAATATTCTGGTTGGCAAAATGTGGTTTGGATCACAGTACAAAATACCTTGAAAACACTTTATTCTCTTTGGTCTGTCTTTAGTTGAACTTGAGTTAAGAAATTAATTAGATAAAGAGTAACCACAGATTGACATTGAAAAATAGGCTTTCAACCTCCATAAAATTCCTTCTCAATTGGAGAGGGGGATGGGAAAATTCATGAACTTAGAATTTGTCAGAGAATCTATAATTTAAAAGATTACATAAGAGGACATATAATGTGATTGACAATGATATATGTGATATACAAAATAAAACAAGATAAGTCACTCCTGTACCATTAGGATTTATCAGCAAGTAGCAATTAAAAGACAACTTTGAAAATATTTAATAAGCAGAACTGCTTATCCATTGGGATTTTTTTCTGAACTAAACCTTTGAAAAACAACATCTGTGGGGCTATTTGTTTGTTGGTCCTTTTTCTTCGATCCAATTTGCTATGGTCAGAATATAGAAAACTGAACTCAAAGCCAGATTTCTTAATAGGATGACATTTAGACAGCTATTTTACTTAGTGATCCTGTGCAGTTTAGTAGCAAAGCTGAAAAATAAGTCCTCTCCCAATGGGGAGGGAGGGGAAGGGAGGGGGGCAAAAGGGGGAAACAAGACGATATTCTGCTGAATGCTAGAATTTTATCACTTACAAAAAAAAAAAAAAGCTGCTTGAGAGACCTAAGAATATAAAAGCATTTGAGATCTCAGAAGGAGTTTAAATCAATGCACTGCCACAGTTACAGAGCAGATGAAAGAGCCTGCTGTCTGAATTGCCAGGAAACTACTTAGAAACTCTCACTTTGATTTCTTCACGTAGTCCGTTACATTACTGCTAAATGCAATATATAGGGACATCATGACTTTGATGTTGTACAGCTCCAACAAATGGAAACTAATATGATAGAACAACTAAGATTTGTGGGTTTATGTGAATATACAAATATATCCCTATCTAGCTCCTTATGTACTATGTATCTTCAGGGGCTGTCTTTTCACCTATATTTTTATAAAATTATAATTTTGGTGTTTTATTCATGAATTCCAGTAAGCAATGCCATGTTTATGTAGTACAAAAAGCTCATGGGGGAATATTGTTATTCTGAATTATTACTTTAGCAATATGTATTATTCACCAAATTAAAAAGAACAGTGTAGTTTTATACGTCTGTTTGTTGATAGTGGTCAGACCTCAAGTCAGTAAGGGATTACTGATTTCATACCTTTGGAAAACTTGATATTTTTAATCAGTCGGTAGATACAAGATAGACTTGCAAATCATGTTTCCATCCAAAGAGAGAGGAGGTCTGATTTCTAGTTTTAGTAGAAAACCTTCAAACAGGTCATACAAATATTAAGATTTTAAATTTGAAAAATCTGTGCTTGTCTGCCATTGTTCATTAATAAACTTGAAATCATTTTGCAATAAGATGCTTCTTATAAAATTATAAATAAGTACCTATTTACTATGTAAGACTGGCATCATATTTACAACTGAAATTTATGGAAATAAGAACAGGTAAGAAGCTCTGCAGAGTTCACAAGTTCTGGGTCTTACTGGTGACCCTAACACTACTAATCTTATGAGTTTGGGCAATGTGTTCAATATTTTAGTTTCCTCACTTATTAAAGAATTTGTATCAACTGCTCTGTTTTCCTCTCATAAATGATGTATGGAGTAAGTCAGATGATACTTGGGAGGCAGTGCTGTAGCAGACATCACTTTGGAGTAGGTGAGGAGGCAGCTCTGCCTGCAACCAGCTTTGCATCATGGAAAGATCATTTAACCTTCTGCATGCCTTCTCTGCAATATAAGGAGGCTGGCATGCAAAACATCTAATAAATTCCCCTTAATCTTATTTGTGAGTGTATTTTAAAACTGTAAATCACTATATAAATATCTTTGACTTTTAACACCATTTAAAAACTATAAAGCAAAATATGAAATATTGCAAATGTTTTGTAAATACAAATATTTTTAAATAGTCTAAATTTAATCAAAACAAATTAGTAGAGAGATCATAAAATCTTTTTTTTCCCTGAGAAATCTTTTAAGAATTGGATGGAAGATCTTCTTCAAAAGTGTTTCAGAGGTGGACCAGGTTCATAGGAAGATGTTTCAACCCTTTCCTGCTACATAAGACTCTTATTAGTGTAATTTGGAATGAAAGGACCATTGCAGAAAATTTTCCAGTTTTGGCTTTAATGTAATTACTCTCCATTATTTCTTTTAATAATGATTTTACTGGAGCTTTGAGACTACTTTGTACCTAAAATATGTATCTTACTTGTATATGTCCTGGATACATATATTTCTAAGATCGGGATTGTTAGTTTGTACACGTATTTTATAAGAAATGCAACAGGTAATTATGGCCTTGGGTTTGTCTAAATTGCATCTAATAGATCAAGATCCCCATTTTAAAATGTCTTCACATTTTAAATATATGAAAAATGTGCTGCTCTATCACACAAAAACATGTGCCAATGTCAGGGTGTTCTGCTTTTGCAGAGCTTTTATTTGCCAAATTATTTACCAGGGATCACTTTTTAATCTCATTTTGATAGCTTCCTAATAAATTGCCTTTGACATTTCAGAAGAAGTTGGCTTTAAAAAAAAAAAAAAAAAACAGGAAAACTTTCCATTTGACTTTCTCTAGGCACTTTAAATTCTAGATTACTTGATAATATCGATGAGGTTTAGTACCATTTCAACTGAGCTTTATAATTTCCACAACACTTCCACCTTCATGATGTAATTTAGTCTTTATAACAATCTGATGTTATCATCTACCTGTTTTAGATTGGGAAGAGGGGCAAGGGATGCAGAGGCTAAAAGAATGTTAACATGTTTCCTTAATATAACTTGTAAGTTCTTTGTGGTGAAGACTGGTTTATTTTATGAAGGCTGAAGCCTCATTCACACAGTTACTCAATGACGAGGATCTCAGATATTTATATTCCAACAAGGTCAAAGCCATATATAAACACACACACACACACACACACACACACACACACACACACACACTGTATATACTATACATACATATGTATGTATATGAAATTATTTAGTGCAAATAAAAATAAGGCCTATGGACATTTTAGCAGCATTAGAATAAAAAAGCACTAGATTTAAAACATTATATCTAATTCATGCTCTAATGATTTATTCATATTATGAAATTTATTTCTGGTGCCAATCTAGCTTACTAAGTACTAGCTACTATTTGAAGAACTGAAGTATATTACCTTAGTTTCATATGTGCTAAGTATTTAATCCCCATTATTAGGTGAAGGAAGCTGCTCACAGATAAAAAGCTACAATGTGGTCTGAACCCAATTCTGCCTTACCTCTTTGTGTGTGCTCTTAACTTCTTAACTTGATATGGCATTAAACCCAGTAGATCTGACTTTTAGAAACAGTACTTCAAGTCCAAGCTCTTTCATTTTTAAAGTAAGAATATTACCCTCTATCCTGCCTAAATCAGGCTTATTCTAAGTACTGAAAGAAATAAGCCATGTAAAGGAGATTTTTAAGATGTAAATCTCCACAAATATCTAATTTACTATTCGTCTGGGCAATCTGATGTAATGAGAAAAACAAGAAAGGAATAGTCCCTTTCCCAGCCCTCTTGTTACTTCCCAGATATTATTTGTACAGTCATTTTCAGAGACAGACCTCAGTTAAGTGTGCCCGTGCCCAAAGTGAAACTTCAAGGCACTGTGTCAACCTTGATGCAAAGGGAGCTTTATGACACAACTCCTTTGCAGAGGTGGCCATCACCTACCTATGTGCAGCTGGTCCTGCTGAGATTTTAGAGGCCCCTATTTAAGACAGCTTAGCTGTAGGGATACTCACATTTATACAAATAATTAATGATGGCAACAATCCTTACAGTGGCACCTAGTGCCCTGCTGCGAAGAAAGATAAACCAGCCTTCACCACAAAGAAGTTACAAATTATACTAAGCAAACATGTTAACAGCTATTAAGAGTACTAATCAAAGATGTTAAACAAACAATTAAGGAATGTCATATAAAATACACCCATTTAGGCATAGCAGCTACATGTTTGGAGTTTTAAAAGGAGCCATTTACCTTTGAAATAGAGATGAAGCCCTCAACGAGATGTAAGGGTCGTCCAATAAAAACACACCTTTCTGAGCAATCCCAGTTTCTGAGATCAAATCCAGTGGACAACACTCTGTTCCCAATGGTCTGCTTGCATCTGAAGATTTATTTTTAATCATATCCCTAATCCAAAAATTACTTGTTTTTTCACGCATAATTTCTTATTATAAGTAGCACTTTTTAAAAGGACTATGACAATATTGATATAATCAAATAGCAAAAATTAAGAAGAAATTGTTTAGAAGAAATTTGCTTCGCAGACAGCATTTCATTCTACCAATGCTTACCACTGTTATTCCAGGTATGATCCAAAGCATCACCATGAAATGGAAACTCATCATCAAATACATGATCCCATTCCTTTGTCCCACTCCAGAAGAGATTCTGCATTTTAATAAGATCTCCTGATGATTGTATGTGTATCAAAATTTTTAAATAAAATATGGATGTGTAAATTTCCTACTGTCACAATAGTTTCTCCTCTGTCAAGGTCTGTATGAGGAAAATTAATAGGTTTATTCTTTGTGGAAGATAGAAATTAAATTACTCACTTTAGGAAGGTACATAAATAATATGATATTTGTCATTTGATGAAATATATCTGAAGTCCCTCCAGTATCCATGTTTCTTAGTGGACTCCATCAATGTCCCCCATCCCAATCCCAGCCATGCTCAGTTGCTATCTTTTTTTTTTTTTTTCTTCTGATACTAGGGATTGAACCCCAGCATGCTTTACCACTAAGCCACTTCCCCAGTCCCTTTTTTATGTTTTATTTTGACAGAGTGTCTCTCTAAGTCCTTAGAGTCCTCACTAAGTTATTGAGGTTGTCCTCCAACTTGGCATCCTCCTGCCTCAGCCTCCAAGCCATTGGGATTACAGGCACGCACCACACCTCCCCACTCAGTTGCTAGCTTATAGTCTTTCTTCCCACTTCAGGTTTTGTATCCTCTTCACATACGTTTCATTATGCATCTTGCTTCCAATTATGCATAGCATTTATACTATAGTGATAAAGAAATAAGTGGTGTGTTTGTTGTGGGGTGTTAGGGAGAAAAGGAAGGTTTCTTAGCCTTAGGCACCACTGTGTTCTTCCACAGTTTAGATACCAACTGTGCATTTTGATCACTTCACCCCTTGACCAAGTCCACCATATACAAAGTGTGCCATGTCTATGGACTAAGAGAACTAATAGCTTTGGTATCTGCTCATTAGAAAAAATTAGAATGACTCAAATTAAATTTTACTATTCATTCCTTGCAAAGTATTTCTAGAGTTCTTTTAGCAGCAGGTTTTCACAATAGTCATGAACATCTCATAAAGTACGTGACATGATGTGATTTTCAAAATCTGATTTTTTATGTTCATATGGCGAACTATTTTAAGACTTTAGCAAAAGCACACTCATAAGAATATGCTATAAAAAATAGGATCTGAGAGTGAACAAAGAGGATTAAGTAAAGCATCAGTTGAAAATACCTGTATTCCTGTGGAGGAAAATTATAATGATGTTCTCTATAATTGTTCTGGGGAAAAAAAACACATCAACTCTAAGAAAGCTATAACAGTCTTAATTAATGCTCAAATTGTTCCTCCTGAGAATAGATTCTTTGGTCCCATTGGCAATTGTAAATGAGTCTCTAGAGTATACATGTGGTGTCCAATTGGATGAAAATAATCACCTTAGAAGTCCTTCTCTATTTATTTTTTTGGTACCAGGAATTAAGACCAAGGGTACTTACTCACTGAGCCACATCCCCAGCCCTTTTTATTTTTTATTTTGTGATAGGGTTTTGCTAAGTTGCTTAGAACCTCTCTAAATTGCTGAAGCTGGCTTTGAACTTGAAATTCTCCTGCCTCAGACTCTCAAGCTGCTGGGATTACAGGCATGCACCACCATGCCTGGCTAGAAGTACTTCTCTAAATACACATTCCTCAAGCTCTAACTCAAATCCCAACCACAGTCAAAATCCCAAGTATAGTTTTATTGGAAGACTCCCAATTCTCTGATTCATTCAGAATGGTTGGTGGTTAGCCATGTGCAGGAGGGGTGGCCTTCTAGGAAAGGCACAAATGCAAAGAAAGAACATGAAAAATATAAGAAAAAGAGGAAAGACCTGGTGATTGAACATCATGAACAAAAAGGAGGACAGTAGCAGAGGAGGGTGAAGATGTAGGCAGGGTGCATGAAAGTTGAGTTCTGCAGATGAGCAGCACAGCAGCCTTGGCTTGAGCATTCCCCCACACAGCACATTCCCACAGAAGGAAAATGGCAGCCAAAATGTCTTGTGCCAAATTTGACTCCTTGAACATTCACCTTTTTTGACCTAATTTTTCACAGCTGTGCTGAAGTATATCTGACATAAAATAAACTGTACATATGTAAAGTATACATTTAATACATTTTTTAAATGTGTGGATACCTGTGAGACCATCATCACAGCAAGTTAATGAAAACATTCATCATCTCTGGAAGTTCCCCTGTGTCCCTTTGCAGTACCTCCCTCCCCACCACCCACAAACCCAGGCAGCCTTTGATCCACCATGCCTAGATCAGTGCCTGGTATATAACATAAATATTTGTTGAAATAGGAAAAGTGAATCTGTTTGGAGAAGGAGCTCTTGGTTTGATGTTGGTTTTTTTCTCCATCTTTTCCAGGTGTGCAGTGCTGTTCAGAATCAGGATTTTACTGTGATTGAAGACTACTGCACTGGCCTCAAAGCCCTGCTATATCTGAGCAGCATTGAAGAGCTACAAGACTGGGATGGGCAGAGTCCAGCCACTGTGAGCCACCAGAAAGGGAAACCAGTTCCACGTATTGCTGAACTCATGGGAAAGGTATGTGCTCACCTCTCCAATGTTATCCTTGAGAATTCTGCTTCAGAGTGTTGTTATTTCAGACCTTGTTTGCCTTCCCACATTCTCACTAACGGAGGAAATACAGTGCCTGCTGATGTGATTTTTGCAGTAGAATCATTCTGGAGCAAGCTTGATTACAGCTATATGATGGGTCTGTGAGTTACCTTTTTATAAAACCAATATAACACAAGGTCATATAAAAGGAAAAGATTGAAGTTTGTAGTGTAAAGTGCCTCCAAATTCATGCTTACTGTGGTGATGACTGGCATTCTTTCTAGTGGGAGACTGGAGAGATTCTTTTCTGGAAATTATTTATTCTTTAACAAGCTCTGGAAGTTTTTTTTTTTTTTTTAAATTATAGCATTACCTTTCTATTTTCAAGACAATCAAATCACTGGAGTCCTATAATAATATGATGAAGTTTTTAAAATTAAAATCTAATCAGTATCTTTTGTAACTGCTTCTGCTGTGTGGTTAAACCTGGGCTCAAAAGGTTAGATCCCAACTTTCTCACTAACAGTTATTTTCTGAGAAATATACACTACATTTACATTTTGTATAATACAGTGATTTTAGCGACTCTTTTCTAAAACAACATTCAGTATTTCGCCTTTGTGTTTCCTTTGTATTATTCTAAATAGGCAACCATTGTCAGAAGACATTTCTTGAGTCCTGAAAGAGGGGAGGGAAAAAAAATTATCATTCTTAGTCTTTTCAGCTTGTCACTACATCAATAATTAACTTTTAAAAAAGAGAGGCAGTATAAAAAGATTCTTTAAGGAAGCATTTAATAATTCAAATGAATCTTAACTTGAAACAGGTCACATGAAAAAGAATGGAAAACAAAAACCCTGGGTACTGTGCCTTGGATAACTGGGGGAGGGACTCAGCAAGAATAAGAGAAACATCTTAAAACTGGATGGTAAAAATGGGAAATGTCACTGTCCCTCTCCTAGCAGACAGCCAAAAATAAAGCCTTCTTGAAAAATAATGTGTATGATTGTAGGTCCAATGGTGAAAAAGAAGAGAGGGAAAGAAATAAAATCTTACAATGTGGGTTCTAGGAAAATATCATGATGAATGACTCCATGAGTGGCAATCAAACAGAAAGGCTGTGACATTAATATTTATAATATTATAATTAGCAAGACAGTGCCTAAGCAGCATTGTTAGTGTAACTAATCATATTATCATAAACTGAGTCTGCAGTATGTAGACAGTGAGTGTTCTTGGCTTTATAAATGACTATCAATATCCTCAGGTTGTTTATAACTTAATTTTTTTCACAAGTGGCATTACATTCAATGTAAATATCTCAAGGAAATTGTTTCTGACATGATAGTTTATGACCATCTATAAAAGCATTGTCTCAAATTTGGGAGGTTGCCATGTGAGCCGAAATGAAAGTAGCAGCATTATACTGTAACATTTTGTCTTTAAAGCACTTTCACACTCATTTCAAAACTTACATATTCAAAAACAGGATGGATAATGATAGGGACATGTGTGTCAATGACATAAATTGAAATTGATTTTCTTTGAATCTGGATTCAGACTTAATTTTGGTAAGTCCAGCCTTCATCAGCATAAGTGTAATTTTCAGCATTATCAATTGTTAAAAAAAAATTTGCCTATGTGATTATAATAATGATTCATTTCTCAACCCTGAGCTGAGGAGCAAGCAGATGGTCTGGTAATAGGTTTATGTTCCTAGATTGTCCAATGTGGACTGACATGACTAAAACAATAAGGTGAATATCCCCTTTAGGTTAATTTCCCCAATAGTGAATCAAAATGCTCTGATCCGGAATACAGGTGACTTCCTAATTGTTCATTTTTATTGTTTCTGGTGTGTGTGTGTGTGTGTGTACACATGTGTGCGCACGTGTGTATGTGTTCCAAAGCAACTCATATATTCATTTGTTGGCTAAAGAGTGGCCTGATTCTCTTATACCTTATAGCATAAAGATGAGAGAAGGGGCACCTTTTCAGAAAGACTCACTAGATATAGCTAACTTCTTTAGACAGGAAAATTTCTTTGGAAAGTGCATTTTTTTTTACTACTTCATCTTTCACAAATAGTTCATCTCTAACTATTTGTGCTTACAAATCTATGAGCTATGCATGTGAGAAATGTAGATTCTTGGGCCCACTCATGCGTCCTGATATGGTGGATGGAGTTTCATCCAGGAATCTGCATTGTCACATATCAATCCAATGAAGGGATGCAAGGATCGGCATTACCAAAAGGAATGAAAAAAAAAATAGCAGTAAAAAAGTCAAGGATGAGAATTTAGCAAGGAACAGGACACAAACATCTCTTGATGGAGAAAGCTACAAGTGAATGATTTTCAGCTGGAAGAGAAACAAAATAGAAAGAGGCAAGAGCAGAAATCTAACACTGGATTCTGAATGGCCAGAGAAGCGACATATCCAGTCAGGAACCTGCACAGAGGACAAGAGTCATTTAGCAGAGTTACAGATAAGACTGCTGGGTTAATGTGAAGCTCCATAACTTCATAGCTAGGCAATTTGTGTAGGTTACTTAACCTCCCTAAACCTGTTTCCATAGCTTCAAAATGCAGATAACCACAATACAGGGCCACCATCCTTAATAATTTGGAACCCCCAAAAAAAGCGCTGAAATCAAATATTTTTACATAACTTATTTGGCAGAAAACCTGACCTGAACGGATGTAAGGCAATTTACAATCCGTGTTTATTCTTCTTAGAGAAAACTTCAATCTTTATTGCAGAGAGACTAATATGTTTGGTTCCAGGTTTTTGGCTAATACTCTGTTGGGAGTAGAGGTGGGAATGTTTGATAAACTGGGACATACGCACCATTTTACTTTGCTAATATCCAAAACACAACTCTGAATCAATACATGTGGCTCCAGGAATTTTAAATAAGTGCTTATAAAAGTACCTACATGATAATATAGCTGCAAATACACATTACTCCAGAAATTCTTCTTTAGAGTTGGAGGCAAAATATATATATTTTAGTAATAGAAAAAAAATATTACTATTGGGCATTTTTAGGTATGGGAAAGAATAATTATGTCAAGATCATTTGCTGGGGAAAACATGAAAGAAATTGAATATTTGAATAGCAAATTTTGCAATAAGAAAAGAATGGAAAGAAATGTCTCCATGGTTCTATGCTGGGGAATAGAGTAGGACCCCTAAGCAAGACTGCTGAGATCCTTGGAATGGAAACAGCAGAATCCAAACTTGCTGATGATGGCTGGGCATCTGTACATATTTTCACATGATGTTTCTGGCATCTGGGACAGATGTCCAATTCACTGAGGAAAATTTTTTCAGTATCAACTTCTCTTCAAGTTATCCCCTGCCCTCTATACCAATATTGGTTTCTCCTACTTTGCCTGAACTTTAGTTACAACAGGTATCACACAGCAATTAAATTTTTACATGGCTGTTTATGCTGCTGCAGAGTGTCACTTGTCTTACCCATCTTTCTATCCTAGTCAGGGCTTAATAAATATTGGTCAAATAAGTGGGTAAATGAATAAATGAATGTTATAAGAAAATAGCATATTAGTAGCATTTAGAGTTAATAGTCCCTTGACTATTAGCCATTAGTTTTTTTCATTGCACCTGAAATGAAAAGAATGTAAAAAAAAAAAAAAAGAAAGAATGTTTGAACTTGAAGTTTCATTTTGTGTATGAATCTAGTTTAGTAAAATAAGAGGGTAAAAAATCTGAATAGAAAGGGTGAAGTAGGCAGGTGAACAACATTTATCCTTCCTTGATATAGCAAAGTGTGCCTAGATTAGAAGCCTCTTGAGAGCCCAGAACACATTTTTAGTGCCAGTGCTTAGCACAGTGCAGGTAGGAGCAACTGCATAGTAGCTGAACTGCTGAATGAATATGATGATCAATCACTAATTTATTTTAATATTTGCCTTCAATTTCACTTCCTTTGTGAAGCAATCTATGACTGTCTTCCTTTCTCTCTAGAAAAGTCACATCACTTCTTTCCCTGTTCTCCTATAGTCTTTTCTTCATATATCTGGTATTGCTAGTATTAATCTTCAAGTTGTCTACTTGTCCAGTGCTACAGCTTATTATGAGCATTTTATGACTAGAGATCATGTCTTATTTATACTTGAGCTTCAGGCACCTAGAACAATGCTACATGTTTATAGAATTAAATTGTGCAAAGTGTCTGTGGTGTTCTTATTTAGGAGAAAAAAAGAAAGCCAATTTATAATTAAAATTCCAGCCAGGCATTTTCAGGAATAGCAGTCATTTTTAGAAGAAAACAGTAAGTAAGCCAAATTACTTTCAGTAGGTACTAAAACATGATGAAATACACATAATTGATATTAATAAGTCAACATGATCTCTGCTCATTAAAAGGCCTTTCTTAGGTTAAAACAAGAAATGCTTCCATGGAACTTGTACAGTAACTCTGAAAACAAGGCTTTGTTTTGATGGTAGAAACTAAAACTATATCCATACGACCAGATGCATCATTTTTATTTATTTTAAAATGAAAAGAAATACAATGTCATAAAACTACTTTATATGGTTGTGGTAATTTAAAAATTTTTTTAGTTGTAGATGGGCATGATAACTTTCTTTTATTTATTTTTGTGTAGTGCTGAGGCTTGAACCCAGTGTTTCACATGTGCTAGGCAAGCACTCTACCACTGAACACAACCCCAGCCCCATGGTTTTTTTAATTTTATATGTTGATGTCTAACTATCTAGCAAGTTTGCCAGTGTGGAGAACAAAGTATTCAAAACAAATGTTAAAAGTCAAAAGATCTGAATGGTACTTATATACTTTGTATACAAACAGTTGTATGCAAAAAGATGCTACATATGTGCATTATGAATTGTAATACATACTACTATTATAAATAAAAAAAGAAAAAAAAGTCAACAGTCTGACCATTATAAAAGGGCTAATATTAGCAGCCTCATAAGAAGAACATAGAGTTTCCTATTTACAACCTGAATGTTTATAGTTACTGGGGAGTGTCTCCGTAGTAGAGTTCCTTTCTAGCCTGTGCAAACCCAGGGTTCCATCCTGTATTAGTCAGGGTTCTCTAGAGGAACAGAATCAATAGGAAGTATAAAAGGGGATCTTTTAGGTTGGCTTAAGTGACCAGGAGCTGGATAGTCCACAATGGCCATCTGCAAGCTGGAGCACTGGAAGAAATGAGTAGCTGTGCAGTCCAAGAGACAGAAGCCCCAGAATAAGAGGGATCAATGGTGCCACTTCTGGATAATCACTGGCAGGGTCCACTTTGGAAAAGTGAAGAAGCGAGAGTCCAGTATCCTCAGAGGATCACAGCAGCAATCTAGAACCCAGTCAAGAAGAATAGAGCTTGCATTACTGCTACTTCCTTGTTCTTCCAACTTTTATTCCATCCAAGCCATCATCCTATTGGACGGTGCTGCTCACAGTTAGGGAGGTTCTGCATTTCAGTTGGCTATCTTACATACCAATCATTTCTAGATACACCCTTATTGACACACCCATAAACCTCTTAATCCTTGGCATCTCTTTTTAATCCAATCAAGTTCGAAATTCAAATTAACCATTACACATCCCCAGAGCTGCAAAAAAGAAAAGGAAAAAAAAAAAAAAAAGAAAAAGAAAGATAGTTTTATGCTATCTGCATTATTTATTTTTCAAATTGGGGTAAAATTTACATGGAGAAAAAAATACACAGATCTCAAATAAACCATTTAATGAGTTTTGATAAATGTACATGCTGTGAAACCCTGTCAAGGTATAGAACATTGCACCTCAGGAGATCCCTTATGTGCTTTCCCAACTGTCATCTGTCCCCTACTGCCACCAATAGCATAGTCAGCATTTGTCTCAACATAGATTAGTTTCTTCATATTCTTTAACATTATTCAAACAGAGTATGTCTTTTGTGACATCTTACACTCAGCACAATGTTCCAGAAATTTATCATATTGTTACGCATCTTATTAGTTCATTTATTTTAATTGGTAAATAATGTTATTTTATAAATGTACTATGATATGTTTATTTATTCAAAATGACATTCGATCTGTTTCTACTATTTTGGTAGTATAATATGTTTTATATGCATTCTTACATAATTTTTTTGTGGCTATATATTTCTATTTATCTTGGATAACATCTAGGAATATAATTTATTAGATGTAAAGTAGATAGATAAATTTTACAAAAAAAACTTCTAAACTGATTTCCAACATGATTGTACCATTTTACATTCCTACCAGTTGTGGGTGGGTGTTTGGTTCTTCCACATTCCAACCAACATTTGATATTCTCAGTCTTTTAAATTTTAGCCATTCTAGTACATGTATATGGATAGCTCATTAAGATTTTAATTTTCATCTTGTTGATAATAAGATTTAACACTTTGCATCTGTATTGACTATTCATGTATCTTTCTCTTTCAGTGAAGTATCTGTTCAAATCTTTTTAATTGTTCTTATTTGAAGTTTATGGGTTCTTGATGTGTTTGGGTATAAGTCCTTGCCTCAGTGAAGGAGCCCTAATCAGGAAGGGCTGTTGCAGCTAGCTGGAAGCCATAAGTTCCACCTGATATGTATGTGACGCACCTGTAGGCACCCGCAAACCTGAAGGTATATAACCGGGTGAAGCGGTCCGAGTTAGGAGAACGGAGAATTCAGTCAGCCGGGCAGTCACTCGGTGGGTCAGAAGAATCAGAGCGGCCAGAACGTAGGCAGAGCGGTTACAGAAGAGAAACCAGATAGAAGACAGAAGAGAAACCAGATAGAAGAAGTAATGACTGGTCAGAGTTAGGCCGAGGCTCCTGAGGAGGACAGAAGAAAGAAGAAGGAAGAAAGAAGAGAGAAGAAAGAAGCTCTAATCTTTCTCTAAGCTAAGCTCTATCTTTCTTTCTCTCTAAGAAGCTAAGCTAAGCTCTATCTTTCTTTCTAAGACTCTAAGCTAAGAAGACAAGAAGAAAAGCTCGCTTTAATCTTTCTCTCTAAAAATCTTTCTTTCCCTCTCTAAGCTCTAAGAAAGTAGAAGTAAAAATAGTAAAAAGCTATACTCTGCCTCCGAGATTTCTTCCCGGTTTTCGGTACCAGGCAGCTTACACATCAGAAAAAGCATTTGATAAAATCTAACATCCATTCATAATAACTCTAAGCTATCCATTAATAGAAGGAAACTTCCTCAATCTATAAAAATGCTATAGTTAATATCATCCTTAAAGTTAAAACAATGATTATTTTCTCTTAAGATCTAAAAATTGAGCAAGAATTTCCACTCTATTCATTTCTATTTATTATAGCGAAGGTCCTAACCAAATGCAACAACATAAAGAGAATTAAATGATATCTCAGTTTGAAAGGAAGGATTTAGACACTCTTCATTTGCAGATGGTAAGATTGTGTACATACAAAATCCTAAAGAACCTATGAAAACACAACTAAGATAATAAATAAAGCTGGCAAAATTTCATAATACAAAAAAATATACAAAATCAGGTATATTTCTATGTGAACAATTGAAATAATAGACAGTGGAAATTAAATTTTAAAATGCCATTTACTACAGCAGCTAAAAACCACAAAATACTTTGGAACAAATAAAAATTATATGCAATATATGCATACTGAAAACTACAAAGGATTGATGAGGAAAAATTAAAGAAGACTTAAATTATTGGCGAGCTGTGTGAAGATGTCAGTTCTTTCCAAATTGATCTATATATACATAATGATCTCAATCAAAATTTCAACATGGATTTTTATAAAAGTTGACAATCTGATTTTAAAATTTACATTGGAACTTGAGCTAGGATCACAAAAACAAAACAACAACAACAACAAAAAAAACCTTGAAATAGAAGAACAAAGAAGACTTGTCCTATCTTCTTTAAGATTTTCTATAAATCTACAGTAATCAAACAAGTGTGTTTTGGTGTCAAGATAGACAAATAGATCAATGGAACAGATAGAAGTACAGAAATAGACCCACACTTATACACTCAATTGATTTTTCACAAAGATACAAAAACAATCCAATAGAGAAAGGAAAGTTCTTTCAACAAATGGTACTTGAATTAAAAGAGAATCATATTTTCAAAAATAAACCTCATGCCTACCTCACATAGGGCAAAAAGTAATTTTAAAGATATACATAAAAGGTAAGATAAGACTCATTTTTAGAGCAAATTTAGCTCACAGAAAGAGTTAACACAAGGCATATACCCCATGCCTCCAGACTATAAATTTTTAAAAGAAAAACATAAGTAAATGTTTTCATGACCTCAGGGCAAGGAGAAATTTCTTGGACTGGATATAAAAAAGCAATAACCAGACAAGAAAAAAAATTGATAAATTATGCTTCATCATAGTTAACTTCTACTCATCAAAAGACAGAAAACAAAAACTCAAGTCACAGAGCAGGAGAAAATATCCATAACATTTGTATCTCATGAAGAACTTATGATCAAAACAAATGTATGTAATACTTTTAAAATATGTCCTAAAGTAATTCAAAATAATTTAAATCTTATCAACTAGTGTTGTTTGTAGAATCTTAGAATGAGAAATTTATTGTGAGGTACCTATTGCTAGCTAGGCTCTTGCAATGTAACCCCATCTATCTGCAATAACTTTTTCTTTGCTCTTTCTCTAATAGCTATTTTCAGAGCTAACCCATTAAAGGGAGACTAGAGGGAGGTGAAAGCTATTTTCCTTTAAGTTTACTTGATGGCCCTGTGGTCCTTATCCAGTTATCTTCTCCCATTGCATCTTTGTCCCTACAGTTATTCTCCCTGGGACTGACAGATGGTTACATTGTGCTGAGAGAAAATTCCAGATGACATTTACATTTTCTCTGTTATTTGGGTAATGATTGAAATAGAAAACATTATTATTGACTATTTTTCATTGCTTTAGTTTATTTCAAAGAACATGGCCAAAAAAAAAAGGAGAAAAAAAAGAAGAAAAGAAAAATGTACCAGTGTCTCAAAGTTCAAATTTTCCAAAATTACCAGATCAGTGTGTACTGCAGATTTCAGAGGGACGTAATCTACATTCTTAAATATCATCAGGTAGTTTGATTCATTTCTAAGATGCTGGAAAATCAAGTGTCCTATAAGAAAAGAATAAAAGATGCCAGTGGGGAGGGAGCAAAAGGGTGAAGGAAAAAAAAAAAAAGATAGTAGAATGAGATGGATATCATTACTCTAAGTGCATGTATAAAGTCACAAATGGTGTGAATATACTTTGTATACAACCAGAGATATGTAAAAATGTGCTCTATAGGTATAATATGAAATGTAATACATTCTGCTGTCATTTCTAACAACTTAGAATAAAAAATAAATTTGAAAAAAAAAGAACAAAAGAACAGATACCTATTTTATAAATGGGATTATTCTGCTTAGAAACAAAAAATGCTGGATAGATTCAAATACCCCCCCTTTTGAAGCTCTGAACATCTGATAATCTTATCAGATGCAATGATCCCATAGAGAAGTCACTGTGGTGTAGTGAAATGAGTACTACAGCACAGAGCACAGTTCTGGGTTCAAATCTAATCAAGGTGTCTTGTTATTGGATGAACTTGGGCCAGCTATATATGTATCCCTGTTTCTCCATTTCCATAAAGGCAAGTTAACAATAATATCTATTCCACAGATACTTTGTGAAGATTGGAAATAATCTACATAAAGTGTCCAGCATATAGTAGACAATCAATGCATGATAGTTATTTTTATTATTTATAAAATGAAATGAGATAAATATAGATAAGTAATTATAGAATAACACTGATATGTGATATAGCCTTGTCCAAAATATATGGATAATATTGAGGTCAATATAAACATTTGAGAAATACTTGAATTGATTTCTTGTATCCCTTTGTGTGGAATTTCCACATAATACTTACATACCATTTTTATAAGTTCTTTAACCTTCTGTTAAAATGTGGGTTTTACTAGCATAGTTTTGTTTGATATGGTCAAAAGCCAGCAGCTAACATCTTTGTCTTTTGAAGCACCCTTTTCACCTAAAGTTTCTAAATAATTCAGAAGGATTTGCTTTCCAAGTAAAATGGAAGAGAAAATCAGTTAATTTTAAGTTTGAGCAGTAAATTTTCATTCGTCATCTGTCATTGTTCCTACATTGTTCCTAAAGTGAGCAGAAAGGAGGCACCTACTACTGTTGACAAATTAGAAGTAATAATATCCAAATTTAACATGAACTATTAGTATAGGTGCTGGTAGGAATCCCTCACATCATGGGAAGAAGTAGTTTTGCATTGCTTATAACTAGAAATTTTTGTAAGTCCTATAAGCCTTCCCAGCATGGTTCCTCCCACCCAGGGGTGGGTTGGTTTATTTCACAGGGCAACTCTAATCAGTCAGTAGTGCATGGCAGAAACCCTGTGTTGAGGATGCTTGTGATGCAAAGCCAAGCCCAGCAGAAGCATGTGATCACTTGTCAATGCCTGCGTGGGCGCGGACATAGGATGAGATATTGCAGAACATAACTTTCCACTTCCGAGTCTGATCTGGAGCAATGACAGGTTAGCTGGTCTGGGCACTGGGTCAGCAATGTGATTTTAAATTTGATGTCACTACAGCAGCCTTGTTGCATCCCATCATTACACACCTGAAATGGGATGCAAGTCACCAACATTTCATTGTTTTACCATTCACTCATCCATTTCTTTCCTTAGTCCAAGATGCTTACAAGGAAATGTGATTCCTCATTTCTCCTCACCATATAAAATTGATATCTAATTACCAAGCACAAATGTAATTATTTCCTTTGTCACATTCATAAAAGTAAGTGGTTAAGTATAATTCCTCATACTTCATTAAATATAACTACTTTAATCAGAATGCACCTTATTAATATTAATTATATACTTAAAACTTGGGTAAAAGTGCTTTTCATCTTCAATACAATCTTACCCACATTAATTCTGATGTTACTTTCAAACCACAAAAAAAAATTAGGATTTTTATCATTATGGGTGGAGATTGAGAATCTTAAAAGCATAATTACTATAAACATGTAAATTAAAATTAGAGTTCAAATTCTAACCTTGAACTTATCACCACCCTCCCTTCTAATTTTATGGACACAACAAAACAAAGCAAAATCATGATTTTTGGAATAAAGCAAAATATTTCTGTAATTCTGAGCTGTGTCCCTGAGACTTTTCCTGAGAAAAGCATGAATTTGTTATATTTCCAGTTGAGCCCATCTGCCCACTTGAATAAAGGGAATGTTAGATTAAAGATATAATTTTTGGTAATTATAGAAGTCAAAGGAATCATTTTGATAATGTAAAGAGTCAACAGAAATTTTAATTATATTGAGCTTTATGCCAGTGTCTCTTAATCTAAGATTTGAGAACAAAATTAAATGTTTGCCAATTCAAATAAAATGGATTTAATTTGTGGAAAATTAAAAAAAATTATTAGATTCATTTTTTAGTCTCAAAATTATATGGTTCATAACTAGTGTCAAACAGCTTTACTGGAATTCTAGAATCTCAGGAAGGATAGGCCAAGATACCTTCAGAGTCCCAAATAATTGTCAATCTCACATTTTAAATATTCGGATGAAATATCTATGCCCTTCTCCTTAGAAACATGTTCACTCTATTTGGTTACCCGTATTGACTATTTAACCACCTAATTCCCAAATGTCCACCCTGTTTTCTCCTACATCATCTTGGGAATCAATCTCATTAGTACCTCAGATCCATACCCCGTAACAGTTTCAGGCTTCACAGTGACAAGTGACCCTCTAGAAATGTGTTGGAGGAGGTGTGCCTACAGCCTGCACAGGGGAGGTGACTGATGCTGCACAGAGTGCCCTTTGATTTGCAGCTGCAGGCACTGCGTGTGAAGTTGCTTCTTAGACTGAAAGTGCCCTGGAGCCTT